>JALLBB010000123.1:0-22856 GCA_036939735.1 Discostella stelligera | reverse complement strand
CATGCCTGGCGCTGAAGATGAAGCACAAGACAACAATGGCCGGAGGCATTGGTTTTAGTCATTGTCAGTGAGTGACAAGTTGGTCTGTGATGGTGAAACGACATTGTTTGGGTGTTCTGTAAGCTGATGCGATTCTTAGTATGCATGGCTTTTATTAAAATGTGAATTGGGACAATATAAAACTTAAAGGTGCATCAGAAACAATTTCATCATTTGTCTGATCTATTGGCTTTGTCAAATACTAAAATATTTAAAACAGATCTTATCTCTAAACTAAATGAAAACATTTAGAGAAATAATGTACTTTGCTTATTCTACTTCACTATTGTAATTGGTCTAGTTTCTTATTTCTCACCAAAAACGTTTTCAAGAAAGCATAATTTGAACTGAATTCCTATACATTTTAACTGTAGAAAAAGGTAAGTATGCTAGATACCAACACAGTCTGTGTGAGGAATAGTAAGCATTCTAAGCAGCACACATCAGCAGCAGTGAAGAGAGTACCAAAGATGTATTATGATGAGCAAACAGGGAAGGAGGACAAGTCAGCAGAATTTTTCTTTGCATTGATCAAAAAATCATTTGATGGAGTTGGGCCATCAGCATGGTCAATAATCAAAGTCAGTGCCCACGCCAATAAAGAATTGGACTGTGATTGATGGAGGAATTGCAGAGGTTGAAAGGCACTGCAATTGCTTTGGCAGACACAGCAGTAGAGAGGAAAAGGGCTCTGATAAGACAACAATTTCATGCAGCTGGGGTAGACTTGCCAGATGACCAGTTCAATCGAATCATCGAGCTTCGGAAGAGGAAACGCGAGGAGAATACGATAACGGATTAATTGGGGGATTAACTATTCTTATTACTATAAATATTCAGTTAATACTGTAATAATATTATCTCTAAAAATCTAACGAATTTTGACCCTAAGTCAAAATGCCATTACACAATGAATTTTTATTTTTCAACCACCAAAATTTGCCACACAGTTGCTGACTGTCTGTAGATAAGGCATGCGCAAGCGGAGCATTTAATTCGATCTGGAAGGTGCCGAAATCTTACGGCGGGCACACCACCATGGTTCGCTCGAGCAACAACTTTTAATGTGGCCATGCGGTAGATGGCAAAACACGAATTCTAGCGACGATATGTCGTAGAGAGCAAATACGAATCTACATACAAATATCGCTAATCAAAAAAATAATATCTCACAGACAGATAGGACTTTAAACTCGTAAGGCGGATGCAGTGCTCACCATCAGTCAAATTCAATCAAACTTTTCAGAAATCTACTGTATTCATGAATGAAATGTTTCACATGAAAGTCTCCATTTGTTTATTGCTCCCTGGTCAAAAATAGTTTAACAATCATCATTGACACTTCATTATTATCAATCAATGAAACAATGAACTCCTCGTGGACACATGTTTGGAATCATACCAGTCTGAATCTAACGTTGATAGGGGCAAGGTCTGACATCCCTCATCTACAGCTCAGCATGTTGTTAGGAGATGGATACTGTTGACTGAGTGGCAATGGATTGCATGTCGTGTTTCCATTTTTCCTTGGCTTTAGCAACGATCCCTCTCTTGCCTCAATCCCTGTTTCCAAAATTATTGATGTCATCTCATTCAACAAGTTGGCTGCCTTCATTGCAAAGATCAGGTTCAAACTTCAGAGATTAGCAGTGTAAATGGGCCCAATATCAAGGGACCACACAGGCTTTCTTGAAAATTTCATTCATCCAAACCAACAGCATATTGTCTTTGTGAATGAACTCAATAATATCATTATGGATTGTATATGCAAATATCTGCATGTTGGCTTCAACGATTGGAATGGTGACAGTTCCAGTGGACACATTTTGCATACCATCTTCTTTACGGATGAGACAATTGAAGATAAACATATTGGATGAACTCGTGGCTAATCAGATGGCACTGGGTCAAATGTTTCCCAAATAAATGACGTTGAATGGGGAATATAAAATGACAAGAAGTGCATCATAGAATAATAATAACTATTTAGTTTATCAGCCTACCAATTCATCAAACATGAACATGAAATATGCAGTAAGAAATATTATAATCCCCTGTTTTAGGTCCAATACTGCCTCAGTACTTCAACTTCAACTCATGAAACACAGGAATATCACTCCATCCCAGTGCTGATCTATCCATGATGTCAGGATACTCATTTGGCGTCTTGCGATTAGTGCATCCAATGACAAATATGCATATTGCAATATTTCAATCCATACACAATGACCATATGCCTCGTTCCATGATGACAATGCTTGCTCACATTGAACAATTGATCATTACATGTCAGGCAAATTCGGCTTGTCTGGAACTCATTGACAGAATAGCTAGTAAAACATCTCTTGCACTCGTTCTTCACCCACTTGCACACATGATTGGAAGTCTTCCCCACTATACTTGACTAGTCAGGGAAAAAATTGATGAATGCATCACTTTTTCATCCAGAAACTGAGTAAATTGAGGCACTTGAACTTCTTGGGGGTTAACTTTTGAACCTGAATAAGCTCCCTTGTCCCTTCTTAATGTTGCATCAAATTTCATTCATATTTGACCTTTTGAAGTGAAAAACCTGTATTCCTTCCATTGGCCTCCTCAGATCAGGATGCTTATTCCAAACCAACCACTGTGCCCTTGACAGATTTAATAATGAATCTTCATAGAACTCATTACATGTTAGCCAAAAGGTCTTCATAAGCTGACCTAGATGGTATACTTGAACTTCCAGAATATTTACCAGCTACCAGCCCAGGATCAGCTGCAAATTCATGAATAAGTCCCAGCAGATTGATGACACCTGTTGAAAGCATATGGTTAGAAATCGTCTTAAAGAGAGAAGTAGACATAGCAATCACAAAAAAAATTACCATCGTGAATGTAAATGACCAACATCTTGGAGTCATCATCAATACTGTCATTATCGTCATCACCACCAAAAAAACTTCTCTGATATTGTCAGCATCATCAATACTCTCACCATCATCATTGGATGGAGTCAACAATAGATGCTGAATGCTTCGAAGCAATGACTCATCTTCCTCTGCATTATGAACTGGAGGAGTAATGTAATGAATGGAGGCTTTCACTATGTTGGTAGTGATCCCCACTCCATTTCCCTTGAACGTTTCCTGCCATGGAGGATCTTGTTCATTCAAAACATGATTGAATCCGTTTTACCACTCAGGCACACCACATAATTTGAGATTTAGCTGATGAACTGATTCACAAAACTTACTCAGGATGAAATAAAATTCCTTCTTGTCAATCTTCAAGGACTTTGTTTGATCAATCTTGAAAAAGGGAAGAGGAATCCTCTTTATCAGAAAAATATGCTCTTAGGGAGGATGAGTCTTGTTCCAATTTTGCTCAAGATTCTCTTGGTGCTGGAGACACCTCCCAAAATGTAAGATGTAGTGATGATACTGTGTCTTGTCTTTGAAATGGCTTTTGTCTAATGGTTATTTTGCCCCAATAAAGAATCATTGTCAGTGAAATTGAATCGATTCCATGACTTGAGGGCAAGAATTTATTGGAGCAGTCATAGGGCAATGTGATGTTGATGAATCTGATGATGAATCTCACATTTGGTTCTGCCTAGTTTCTTCACACAAGTGGATCAAAGAATACGCCTTGATTATTGAACAACGAAAGATGATGACGTCTCTCCACTTCAACTTGGTCAATGACACAATGTTTGCCTTGTATGTCTTCATGAGATACCCGCATAGCCATGGGCACCCATGCATATTTTCTAATACAGGTCTAAAATCTAGATTGTAGGCATTTTTGGCAGCCTTCAAACATTTGCCGGAAAGATTTAGGTTGTAATTGACTGCATAATTGATGTAGTCAGGATTGCAGATTTTAGGAGGGAGAGGGATGCCACTGTTGACACGATTCATGACAACATGATGCATGATCATTTCCGTATTCTTTATGACAAATTTATGGACAGTGTTGACAAAGAGTTCCTTTAGGGTCTCATTCTGAATCTTGACCAAACTGGGGAAAGACAATTTGATTACCTGTTGTCTTGCTCTTTTTAAAGGGTCTTCTAGGATAACTTCACTGATGTTGTGTCAGTATTGGCATCATAATCATCATTTTTGTCCATGGTTTGAGTGTATTTTGTGTAAAAACTGACATTAGCATGCAGTGGGAGGTATCTAGTAAGGGATACAATACAAAGTGCGGCAGCATAATTTCAGATATGCAACAGAACAACCAATGAAACAATCACGTGATATTACCTACCATCAACTACAACCAAAAGAATTGTAACCAGGACATGTTACCTCAACATGCACATGCATCTACACATGAGGAATACCTATCCAAAAGAGAAGAATGAAGGTGGAGAAGTTGGCACGAATCACTAAAAGAAGGTCTGAATTTTTGAACTTTTATCCCACCCTTTTCTTGTAACAGGAATCAGTATACAAATGAGAAGAAAGAAGGAAAGGAGTTTGACAGGATCATCAAGAAATGTCAGCTAATTCCTCCCAAGATGGAAGAAGGCAGCTGCCTTCTCATTTCTTAAGATGTCAGCGCTCTGACCAACGTCAACCTTTGCAGCATGGCATTCCAATTGAAAAACATTGCATCGCAAGAGTAATACATCAAACTTGCCCCTCACCACCATCTTGTTCTGGGAGAGGAAGAAGGAGAAAAAGAGGAGAGACAACATTGCAATGTTGGGAATGCTTGAGGATCAAGTGGTGAGTTTATCTGTCTGTAATAATTGAGATTATTTTTTGATGACAGTGCTCCCCCTCCATTCCCTTGTAATGTCTCTACCCTCACAACCAATGACACAGTCTGCAGCAGCAGTTTTCTATGAGCCTACACTGTCAGCTATCTTGCATAATCCCTATGGCTTTGTCATGCATTGACGATAATAATAAGAGGAGAGTATCTTGTCCTGAATAAACAAGGGAATCATTGTATTGGATAGGGCCGGACATGCTTTATACGCATCCCCACAGAGGCATATCAAGGTGACTTGGTGATGCCAAAGAAGTAAGATTCTCAGGGTGCTGCACGGTGTTAACTGCTTCAAACTTGTTTGGAGTCAGGAGAAGCAGATTGGTTTTGGACAATATCAGTGGATGATTAATGTTATGTAGAGTATGAGATAAGTCATGGTAAGCCAGAAACAATCATAGGCTAATGGACCCCACTTCGGGCTGCTACCAAAGGGACCACCGCTGGAAGAAATCCTCAACTAGTTTGGCTGATACAAGCAATCTCCAAATCACTAAAGGGAGAACATCAAGATTACAAGAACTCTACAAATAAATCGGGCTGGGACGGCACTTCAACACATTGACCTCTATCCCATTCTATTAAATAAAGGCAACCAAAATATGAAAATTCTCAGCAGCAATCTTCAGCTAGCTCTATTGAGGTGGCACCACATGAAATCTGGATCATTCATTGTCATCATCATCGCAAATCATTTTGACTTGGTAATCAAAACATCCCGCCCGTAGTCGCACCTGCTACCAAGAGAGAAGGTTGAAAGGCGTTTCGCTTGAGAAAGTACCTTATCGAGCCAGCAAAACGGAGCCATCACCATCATAACCAAAGCAGCAGAATACTCCTGATCCCAGCGCCTACACAGAGAAACCCACCTCAGAAGAAACGTTTTCAAGCATAAATCATAAATCACTGCATAGCGGCAGCATCACTCCATAGACTCAAACATCATTTGGACAACAGGACGACGACTGAAGCTGTCCCTCTCCCCCAATAATGAGGAAAATACTCCTTCGTATGATGATATCGAATTCTATGTTCCAACCCACTGGTGCACACTAAGGGGGCGGTACTGTTTGCTCACCCTCAAGACGGGTGGATGAATTGAGCGCCAAAAGTTCATTTTCCCAGCCCAAAATTTTGCACAAGGTTGTTATGCTGGCATCGCAGTCACCCTTGTGAAAAATATCTCTTTGAACATTGTTGTCGTAACTCATTCGTCTCGTTCGAGGACCAGCATTCCGCTTCAGAAATGTCCCAGCCAGCTCATTATTCAGAAGAACGCGAGGGCAGCTTTTGCTAGCCATTTCCGGAATCATATTCACTGGTCCAACCATAAGTGCTGTATCAAAGAACAGTAAATAATGAAAATGAGACACTGAAACGCTTCAACAATGGGGTGTAAGCCTCATCGCAACCACGACTTTACCGTCCGCTTCTTTCCAAAATAGAAGCACTCACATGTTCCCATCACGATGAGTAGATCTGCCTTTTTCATATCTTGCTTTACCACTTTATAATACTTCGACGGCAAGGCCTCGCCAAAGAAGACAATGTCTGGCTTGACGTACCCCCCGCAAGCGTCACAAACCGGAGCACGTTTCTCCACGACAATGATATGTTTGCACTCCTTGCCATCAAACGGACGGGAGCAATTAGTACACGACGCGGTACGGAAGTGTCCATGACATTCAATCATTTTATCTTCAGAGACTCCTGCTAATACATCAAGCATATCAATGTTCTGCGTGAAACCAATGCCATTGTGATGTTTATGGAACGTCACAGGGATGGAGAAAATAACCGAAGAGGAAAACAGCAGCATCGTCATCATTATACAGAACCGTAGGAGGACGCGAAAAGAGACGATGACGACATACCTGCGTATAATTTCTCAAAAGCAACCCCTTCCGTTCCAAAAGTGCAATGAACGAATGTGTCACCGTGGGACTGTGCTTCATTCCCGGCCACAATTCCGATGCTAGCTGCACAAACGGGAGTGGATTGCATTTATAGAATTCCAAATCAAAGACGGCCGTGGGATGGGGTAAGTTGTACTTTTGTAGATTGTCGTACAATCCGGAACCGGGAGTGCGGAAATCGGGTATTCCGGCGTTGCAACTGATGCCGGCACCTGTAATCGTAATTTGTAAGAACAATGATGTGCAATGTATGAGTTGATTGGCGACAAGAAGGGTGGTGCGTGTGTAATTTTTGCGAGAACACTTCAATCTCTTTCTTTCTCACCAGTGAGAACGACAATTTTGGTAAACTTATTCTTCGATGAAAGCATTGTCGCAATATTTTTGATTGCTTCTGGAGCATTGGCAACATCAGTAGCGGATGGCAGCACATCATGTCCCATCTTTCGACGAGGTGGCATCAAGGTGGTAGAGAGGGAGACGCTGTCCAAACCTTTGGTTAGTGTTGTAATATCATCATCATGATCACTACTGTTGCTGTTTTTGATATCGGATGCAAAAGTGGAAGTAGTGTTTTTTGTCGCAGCTGAGATTTTGTTATTGTCATTGGCTGATGTTGTTGTTGTTGTCGCTGCGGCTTCGGAAGACTCTCTTAGCCTCGATTGGGGAAGTGCCTTCTCGACATCGTCCGATGACGACGACAACGACGATGAGGACAGTGCTGGGATTGTCATCAGTGCGGCTGCTGCTGTGGTGGTTTTGGTTGTTGTCGCCGTACCGCCATAATATTCATTCTCATCGCACTTCAGTCCTCCATCTTCGTTCTGATTTGACTTGTTGATGTTGCCACCGCTGCCGCCACCGCCACTTGCAGGGCCATTCTCTGTATTTATCATTATGTTGTTCTTCCCGCCCTCTTTGGGATGATGATCTGTATGAGTGGGTGCGTTCAAGCGAGAGGTGGGTTGGAGAAGGTGGAGGCAGGCTTGATGATTATTTGCGGCGTGCTGGAGAGCTATCTATGGAGAGTCCCGCCCGGCCGATCCACATGAGTCGAGTCCTCGGTCATCTCTGCCTGTCTGCCACCCCCTCCAGAGTGTCTCCACGTCTCACACCACCCGCTTTACGATTTTTTTCACTTTCAAGTTTACCACGCGACAATGACAGCATCAACCTCTTCGCTTCTTCCACCAAGCCGCATCTCCCATCGGGCAGCTGGCGGACCCGATCTGAATTATCTCTACGCGACTAACAACAACAATGACGATAATGATGATGATGATGTTGACGGTGCTACTACTGCCGAATGCTGTCATCAGCACCAGCGTCGAATTCAACGCCGCGGACTTCGACACGACACTCGAGCACTCCGCGGCACATCCCTCTACCTCGGCGGCGAGGAAGGGCCGAATCACAAAATATATTGCATTCCTGGCCATGCAACGCGAGTGCTGTGCATCAACACGGTGACTGATGAGGTCTATCCCATTGGTCCAGTCTTTGATGCCAACAATATGATATTAAATGGTAAATTCAAATGGCTTCGGGGGATAGTTATTGGAGATATCATATTTGGATTGCCATGCCATGCCGATTGTGTATTGAGAATCGACACAAAAACAGATAAAGTTACCACTATACCCATCCCCTACGAGGAGTATTTCGATGACAAGATACCACGACTAGATGCACCAACATCGCCATCGCCAGAATTCACTTCAACATGCCCAGCTACCACTACAAATAATGCTGCCACCACCACCACCACCACCACGCTTGCACATCAAGAACGGCATCAACCATGGAAATATCATGGTGGTGCTATCTCACCTCAGGATGGTTGCATCTACGCGATACCCCAAACATCACGACGGGTGTTGCGAATCGATCCCACAACTGAAAAGTGCAGTTTCGTGGGACCAGAGTTGGTGGGTCGGTGCAAGTGGTACGGAGGCGTTGTGGGCAAAACAGATGGAGCCATTTACGGAAGTAAGTTTGATAGTATTGCCCACTTGTTACTCCTACTCTCCACGCTTCGCACCAAGTGTTTTCACTCATCACAAGCGTCGAACTCAACCATTATCTTGTCTCCATCCATCCTTGTTCGCAGTTCCCCAAAATGCAGGCGGGGTGCTTAGGATTGATGCTAGTGGAGTTATCAACAGTACAAATGAATCACTGTCATCGTCATCGCCCGAATCACGCGTCCTCGTTACTATACATGGTGACTACCCGCCCGGGATGCACAATTGGCATGGTGCCGCTGCCTCCTCCGATGGAACGATCGTGTGCGTGCCAAACAATATCGACACGGTCCTTTGCATTGTGCCAGCGTTGGACGCAGCGTACTCACCTTCAATGCTGTATGATGATGAGCACCATCGAAAACGACTTATGTCACCTCCAGAGCCAGAGCTGTACATATTGGAAGGACAGTCACCATCGGATATTGCCACCGGTCGACATAGAACAGACGGCAAGTACAAATATTTGGGTGCCATGGCGGGCACAGACGGACACGTGTACTGCTTTCCGTCGGGGAGTGAGAGGGTATTGCAAGTCGATACTTGCCGACGAGTTGCCAGGAGTGTCGGACCGAATTTGGTCGGCTTGGAACGATTGTCCCAAAACAAGTGGCAGAATGGGTTAACATCAAAACAAGAAGGATGTGTCTATGCCATTCCTTTGGCTGCCGAGACGGTGTTAAGAATTCGTACCACGAAAAGATCATCGTCGAGCGATAGCGAGGAGAATGAAATTACCACTTGGAAGTTGCCACATCCAAGTAATGTCCTAGCTAAGTGGGAAGGGGGGGTTGTCGCGCGGAATGGGATTATTTATTGCATGCCTAATAACCACAAGGCGGTCTTGCAGATTGTACCTCCTTGCGTACCGTCGAGGGAAGCTCTTCACAAGGCACGCGATGATGAACAGAAGGAACGCGAGAGGGCGAGGGAAGTTCAGAAGCAGCTGCGGCGACGGGAGATACTAGTTAAAAAGGCCGAGAAGGAAAAGAAACGGCAAGAGCGAATAGAGAGGAAGAATAATGATAAGAAAACGAAGAGTTTAGAGGCAAAGGGAATGTTGGGGGAGATCGAAAACGACAATATTGGTGCTGGGGCTTCTGTTACAATGAAGGAAACACAAGCTAATCTTTCCTTCAAACATGATAGAGCTATTCGAGTCATCCGCAACGAGGAATTTACGCCTGATGGTGTGCCTTTCATGTACACAACAGGAATTCCAACGCTTCGGTCCTCGTCTCACCGTGTAAAATATTCAATTGATCATCGTGAGCACAATCCCAATCCCAAGATCCACACTGGAAATTCGCTCCCTACCTCATTCCTGCCAGCAAAGTTACGCAATGAGGAAATCTTTTCGTATTCCACTGACGAGTACAACTTTCACGATGCAGTTATCAGTATGCTCCAGCGCTGTGACGAAACATTTGTTGGTACCTTTCGATCGTTGGCTGATGGGTCAACAGTCAAACTGAGTCTTGACAATTTTATTGTCCCGCCGGAAACGTTGACACGGTCTTGTCAACATGGTCAACTTGAATCTGCACAAGAGTATTTGTCCAATGCCGTTGCCTCGAATTCCAACTTCTTAGTTCTCTTTGACAGATTTGTGGTTGATAAAGTATTGCCGCGCCTCAAGGATAAACTGCAGTCATGTTACTTGGATGAGGACAATAGTTTTAGCAGGAGTGGTGGGCATGTCACTTTTTACTATCAGAGACCGCCGACTATCAGAATTCAGCCTGGACCTGCACGAGCCATGGTTCGTCCGCATCATGATGCAGAATATGGTCGTGAGTCCGTATTATTTTTCCTTTTTCTATTTGCGTACGTCGAGAAATCACTCTGATATTATACGCATCGTTCTGTTTCTAGATCAAAATGGTGAACTCAATTTTTGGCTTCCCCTAACTTGTCGTCGTAAAACTGGAGTAGACCTGTGGTGCGAATCCAAGTCAGACGCAGGCGACTTTCACCCAGTGAAAGTTGAGTATGGACAGGTCGCGTCTTTTCATGGATCTTCTTGCCGTCACTTTGTGAACCCGAATCATTCACTTTGGACCAGAGTGAGCCTCGATTTCAGAGTGGGAATTGAAGGTTATTTTGATCCTGAATGGCAAATGAATGGTACAACCAATGATCATGACCGAAGGAAGATAACATTATAGAGATTGCAAATAACATTGACGGTTGTAATATTAGTTAGACCCCTTTGCCAGTGCATTCCTCATATTAGCTCGCACACTTTTGCGGCCAGAGCCTCGTCTCCGGCAAGATCATCTAGAATACTCTCCAATGCAGAAATTTGTGACGTCTCCCCTTGCATTCCAGCAGTGATAATAGCACGTTCAACTAAACGAAGAGCAGTCTTGCATCCAACTTGGCATAGACGGCCAATCAATACTTTCGAAAGTGTACTAGCATCTTCAGCTTGATTTGGAAGGCAGTCCCGAAGCAGCGTTTCAACCGATTCAACATCACTTAGCAATGGAACAACTGGAATGACACCGCAATGAATATTTCAGTTTTACATCAAAAAATGTAGAGGACGAAACAACGCAGAATTGACTCCTCACCAATTGTTTCTTCGAATATCTCATTGAGAATAGAACAAGCTGCATCTGACCGTGAAGTGGTAGCAATAATATGAAGAGTTTTGCCTCGCACCGAAGCCTTTTGATCCCCTACTATTGCGACGTTACCACTTGGTGGTGGGGTTCTGAGCAAGGCTCGTAATGTCGACAGCATAACTGAGCTGTACCCACCTAGCCCCGATCCAGCAACAATTTGGTCAATGTCATCCAACACCAACAACGAATGGGACATTTCCCGTGCCTCTGAAAATCGCTCTGCGAGAGCTGCCGCACGAGCTTCATCGCCTCCTTCTGCTGTTAAAACGTCCAATGCTGTAATGAAGCGGACAAAATCGGTGTGCCCATTCATCGACGATTCTGCGGCCGCATTTGAAGCGAGTGCTAAGAAGGAGATTCAAGTGAAAGTAAGTTTGTTCTCACCAAACACGGTCTGGCAACACTCATCTAACTTACCTGTGACACCCACACCGCCAGATGAGATAGTTCCACTTGCCCCCACAAGGAGTAATGAGAAGAGACGTTGTGTAGAAGACTTGACGGGCGCAGTGAACCGAGCAAGATCACGCTTTATTCGTTTCATCGACAATGAACAATCACTAATGCCGAATGGGTACCGAAGTTTAAGAACTTCATCTTGTGTCCCAAGTGCAGGTCTAACTTCTTTTAGCGCACGTTTCAAGTCTGCAGCGACTAGAACGCCAGTATCGCCGAGGCCTTGTCCAGCTTCCACAGAGCGAGCTAGTGCAAATGAGGCTGCACTCCTAACTAGACCTGCAAGCTCAGCGCCTGAGAAATACTCGGTTCTCGCACCCATCCCATCTTCTCCCAGGTCATCCAACAATTCAATTGCATCGTCACTCAACGCTTTTTCTTGTCTCATGCCTCTTGTGTGAATAGCCAAAATATCTTTCCTTCCACTTCGATCGGGAAGCTCTACTCTAAGCTGCACCTCTAGTCGACCAGGCCTCAGTAATGCGGGGTCTAAAAGTTCCGGCCGATTTGTCAACCCGACAATCAATATGTTTGGAAGGCTCCTCACGCCGTCAATCTTGGCCAACAATTGATTAACTACACTATCGCGAACTCCGGTGGTGTCCGAAGTCATGCTACCACGTTTTCTCGCAAGCGAATCAAACTCGTCCAATATAATCAAATGCAATGCAGATGCATCTCCAACTTCTTCGTATTCGCGCTCTGCCGGCAAGAAAAGTTCGCGAACTCGTCGTTCAGCCTCTCCAATGAATTTATCAAGTATCTTCTCGACAAAAATATTGAAGTAAGTGATTGGAGTTCATCGTTTCATGCCCTAAGAATTGCAGACAATCTTACCTCTGGGCCGTTGACAATTTGTGGCTCTCTAGCGCCCAGGATTCTTGACAATTCTCTTGCCAGGAGAGTCTGTTGCATCCAGTCACACCATTCAGCCCAGTTTCAACGACAAGATGCAAAAAACACAGCATTAAAAAGAGAAAAAAGAGCCTTACCTTACCACAACCTGGAGGACCTGATAATAGTATTCCGCGTACATGGGACACGCCAAGTCGACGAGCCATGGCAGGGTTGGCTCGTGATGCCAAGACACGACGCTTGATCACAAGTGAGTAGGAGAGCTACTTGCATCTAATTAGCTATCATTCAGACCAGTACAACACACTCACTGCAATGTCATCTAATTGCTTGTCCAATCCCCCGACATTCTCAAACTCAATCCCGAGCTTTTTGTTGAGACCTCCTCGTGTGGACGGACTTAAAGAAGCAGCATTCCCTTCGTTTGATTTGTTACTTTTGTCGCTGGCGATGTCGCTATTCTCCTCCTCAACATCTTCCTCAGGCGTCGGTGCATTGATAGTAACCCTTGTAAATACTTTCTCAACGCTATCCCAAGGCAGTTCATCAATCAAACCGGCAGCGTCAATATTGACATCGATGGGAGGTCGTACCGTCACTTCCAGTATTGCCGATCGTATGGCCTTTCCACTGTAGCTCCGTAATGGACCGCCCAAATATTTGACACAGCCTTCCCCTGCTGTGCTGTATGATATACTATTGGTAGCATCACTACTGCTCGATGACACCACCTCCTCACGAGAACTGGTTCCACCGGCATCACCAATACCTGCACTCCCATCTCCGCCCCCTCGAAGATCCCGTGGACGCATTTTGGAGTAATATCCATCGCGTCCTGGTCCACGAAGTTGTGCAACTTCTACAAGACCCGTGAGTGGCTGGATAATAGTCCAACTCCCTTCGGGCCATTTGTGATGGAAATGTCTAATTGATTCATTGAGAGAGTTGGGAATAGCCCCATGAAATATAAAAAATAATTCCATTTGGATATGAAAAATAAACTCACGCCCCCCTCGGCAAATCATGCAGTATAATATCCCAATACTTGCCACCAGCTATGCGTATTCGCTTTCCTTTTTCTTTCTCGTCACTTGATGTCGACGATACTATCGAATCCAATCTTCCATAAATTATTCTAATTTCCCCCAATGCGTTGGCAATCTCCTCCAATTTCTCGGCTGATAACCACGTTCCCCATTCATATCGGAAGGATTCATGTGCATTTACCTCTCCGCTACCAATACTGCCACCTCTTCTCGTTTTCATTACTTTTGTGGATGCACTCTTAGTGTTACCATCATCATCATCATCATCATCATCATCATCATCATCAGAAGTACTTCGTATATTGGAAGACTCAGACAAGGAAGACGACGAAGATGAAGTGCCAGCAGCGGAAGTTCGTGTAATGGCATCCTCAAAAGAACACGCTGCTGATGTTGCACTTACTAGTGAATGAAGTGGATGCGACGCAGGAAGGACGTAATTGTCAAGGATGAGACTTTGTCCCAGTAACTCTCCTGTTGCACTTTCACTGTTGGTAGGAAGACTGCTCCTGATACTGCTGGCTGCAAGTATCAATGATGCTGGGGTTTTCGATGATGGCGATGACGATGGCGATGTCGACGATCTGATGCATGATCGAGATGATTTTATTGGTGATGCAAAAGAGAATGAAGCAACAAGAACAAAACCAATTTTATTCCAAAGCAGCAGCAGTTGTAGCATCGCAACAACAGCCACCGTCGATATTAAGCGCGACCGAGACGACATCATTAAGCGTCTACTAGATGCCGTGATTTTATTATTTATTGCAGGAATGAATTGAAGGTGAAGGAGTCTCGCCGGCCTTGTGCTCTGCTATTCATGGTTAAGTTTTGTTTGACAATATCTTTCGAATGGTGTAGAAATGGATACTATTCCTCTGTATCTTTTTTAGAAAAAATAGCGCGCCGCTGTTCCGCGTGTTTTACAATTTGCCAGCATTCAGACTCCATCAGCAACAACAACAACATGAAGTCCGCCACTGCCGCCATCCTCCTCTTCGGGACCGCCACGGGATTTGCTCCTGTGCGCCAACCGGCGGCAACGACCACCACCTGTACGACAACATCTCTCTCTCTCTTTGGATCCATACTTGGCGCCAAGAAACAGACCGGCAAATCCGTGAAATCGTCCCCCCTCGCCAACGAGGCCATTGAGATCTACTCTTCCAAATTCCGTTCTTCATCGGCCAATGGCGGCAAACGGAAGAAATTCTTCTTCGAATCCTGGGGAATGCCCTCTTCCTACCAGACCGCAGAAGATTCCTCCGAAAACATCTTCGCTCGCCAAGATGCAGAATTGCTATTGGCATTCAATACCCTTGCCTCAATCTACGGGGATGATGTTGCATTGAAAATGGTTAATATTCAACCAAACATTTTGGCATTCAATTGCGCGAACTTTGAACCAAGCCTCAATGCCTTTGCGGAGAAATTTGGTATGGAGGAATCGAAGGCAATGGTACTAAGAAACCCTGGATTGTTGAGTGTTCAACCGACTAATGCTGCCGAGGTGGACGGATTGACGATGCAATTATCCTATGTGGTGGACGTCACGCGACCGATTGGTGCGTTGGGTCCGGTGATTCTACTGGGATTGTTGTCAGTTCCGGCTTTGGAGAGTGCCACAGGTGTGAGCCGTGGCGAATTGTTTAGTTCGCTGTTTTAAGCGCTGAGCAGGTCTAACGAGAGAAGTTAGAACTACTAGATATCCATGGAGGGGCCCTGGCTCCTGACTTACTGCTACACCTTTAGTTCGTTTGAACGCTATCTTGTCGCTTGTTAAATATTGATTAATAGCTGAAATGGACTATCACGTCATCATTGTCATAACGTATCTCTAGCAATATATGAAATCACGCACCATCAAAACGTAATGCACTTCTCTTTGGATGTAGTAGGGTAATTGATAAAGTTTTGTGATTTTTGTCATTCTTCCTCCCCTTTCGAGCTACGCACGCAGGCACACGCTCCTTTCTCTCCCTTTCCACCCTTTGCTCACATCAGGCGTCTGACATTTTTAGTTTCTTTGATGAGGGCGATAAACCAAAACCAAAGTCGTACAAATCATCTCCGTCCTCGACGCCAGTCGTCGACGCGCCAAGCAAGAAGGCGCTTCTTTTCAACTCGTTTCTTTCGGCACTGCTGCCTAAAACTCCGTCGTCAGCCGTTGGGTCAACAACTAAATTATTCAGGACTCTCGACTTGGAAGGCTTTCTCTTCAATACATGTTCCTTCATATCGAGCCAATCCTTCACAAAGGTCTGACGAAATTCCTGGCGTTCGATTTGAGCAGAATAATTCACCATGTACGGATGTCTCATGGCGTCGTCGGCAGTGATGCGCTTCTTAGGATCAAGATGCAATAATGCATCGATAAAACTGATCAAGCCTGCATGCTCAGCGTGGTCATCTCTACACTGTGACTTGAGTAAATGGCGAAGGGCTTTCTCCACTCCTCTAGAATACTTTTTCTTCTTCCCCTCATCCCCGATGACGAACATGTTGTTCGAATAGTAAGGAAATTTCTTCGCCTTTTCATAATTGTCACTATCAGGAACGCCGACAATTTTGAATACCTGAATCATTTTCGAAACACGATCTTTCCCCGGGAATAGTTGCTTACCCAGCAGGAGGTTGGCCAACAGCGCTCCGAACGCCCACATGTCGGTTTCCTTTGTGTGCCGAGTGCCACCCAACAAAATTTCAGGTGCCGCAAACGGCTCGACATCCTCTGTATTGTGGTCTTTCCCCTTCTTGGAACGCACGTACTTGAGAGGATCGAACTCTCTGGTACGGTCCTTGCCATGTAGTACCATAACCTTGGACAGACCACTTAACTTAGCGGTTCCGCTGTGATCAAGATGGATTTGATCGGGCAAAAGGCTCCGTAGAATAATGTGGTTGGAGTGACAGAAGGAAAGTGCAGACAATACATCATGACACCAGCTGGCCAACACCGCCGACGGGATAATGACGGCGGCATTGCTCTTCCGCTGACACCAGCTCATAACCTTTTGAAGGTTTAGCGGAGTCGGTTCAAGGACCAGGTGTGAGCCCGACGCCAGCTGCTTCTTCCCCGCTGCCCTCTGGTTTCGTTCAATCATTGCCAAAATGTCATTCGCGGCATTACTCGACGTGATACTGCTCGTAAGTTCAGGGGCGGGTTCTTCCCTGGCATCCGAATCTAATGCAATTGCCAGTGGAAGCATGAAATTGGGATGTCCCTGGGGCGACGGAATAAGGAAGTGGAGTTGATGCAATAGCTGCATTTCTTGCAATGCCGCTGCCGAATAACCCATTTGCATGCCCTGCCCCGACGCCGAATTTTCCTTCATTTCAATCTTTTCAGGTGGCCAGCGCTGGAGAGATACTGCCACAGATCGGTCATTCTCTTGTGCTTCTTCGCCTTCGGGACCGGACAAGTGTGATGCAAGAGTGGGGTACTCAACCTGCATCCTTGAATATCCACCGGCAAAAGATTGCGCTAGTAAGGCCAATGCTCGCATGTCGACTAAATTCCTATTAATCAGCCGCGGAGATGTGAAGATTTCGCAAAGTGATCCGCTGAGACTAGGACCGAACTGATGGGGTACCCACCATCGCAGTCCAGCCGAATCAAGATGTTCATGTGGGGCATTGGCCGCGACGCACGTCTTCCATCCAGCATCGTACATTTCCTCCAGGTTGTCGAATGCACCGTACCATCCATGCTTGCCATCAATTTTCTGCATATCGAGTAGGCCTGGCTTATCCTTGACTTGTTTGATCACGATACCGCCGTCTTGCGGCTTGCGGTTGGGCTGCTGAGCATGCGCGCCAAGTAACGCTGATTGCAGCATTGCGTTAGTAGCCGCAGATTGCTCAAAAGGCACAGGTGGATGCAGTGACGCCACCTCGCAAAGTAAATGTTCTGCAATTGACAATGCCTTCCAGTTCCCCTCTAAAATCATATCATTGGTTTCATCCAACATGCCACCTGAAAATCGAATGGTGCACTTGCTCTCAAAGCAAATTTTACTCAGAACCGGCAAAATTTTCTGTTCAATGACATCACTCCTCACACCTCGAAAGACTCTAGTCAACTTTGAACGTTCCGAGATCTCCTTATATGCTGGAGATGATACGAATTTGGTATCGTCGATTTCTTGAGACCCAGGGTGTTTGCCCATGTACTTGGCACAGTCCATTTGGACCTTTTGAATTTTACTACCCATGTTTGATACATTGCTCTCACTAAATAATTCATGGGATGACACCAACGTGACGCTTTTCTTCACTCGTGATAAGGACTGGCATGAATGGTAAATGAGTTCCGCTGCGTGCGACACCGAGAGAGGTTGCAAAGACAGCGCGGGAAAGAGCGGCTCAATATCAAGGGCGAGGAGGCCTGCGATGGCAGCAAACGCATACTTCGGACCATATTTAAGCCAAAGAATAGGCCCGGCTGCTAGCACGTGTCCTGATAGAGCCAAAGCCATTGCGTTTTCAGCAAGTGGCCCGGCCATGGCCTTGGTGCCCACGACCGCGTTGATGACCCAATCAGCACCTGACCAAAAAACATCGTAATCCAACGTCGACAGCACTAACTTTTCAGCTTTGATTACACGTCGTTCCCAATTCTTTGCCTCCTCACTCAGAGGATTGAACAACGACCCGGGATAAAACACACGATATACGTGCTCAAGAACTTCCTCCAATCGCTTCCACTTGAGGACCTTCTGAGACTTATTGGCAATGAAGATTGATGCTAATTGTATGTCACGCAACTTGAAGCTGCTGCTGGATGCGGAAGTGCTTAGCAAAGGCGTTTTGATCTCAGAAGCAGCATGATCGGCATTATTGGACAATTTGAGATTGATGTAACGGTAGAAAATGATACAGGCGTGGGCAGCAACCTTCTCCGACATGCCCGAGCCCGTGATTATTTCTGAGATTTCAAGGCATGCAACTCCGACGGCACGGGGGTCAGAGAGTCGTAGCGAGTCGGCGGTGCTAATCGACTTAGGGGTAGCAAGTGTCGTTGCAACCGAATCTTGTGCATGAGTTGAAGCAGTGGCTTCGAGACTATTCGAACCTGCCAGACTATTAATGTTGATATGATCCGAATCCAACAACAGAGCCCAATCCCTTCCGAATCCCCATCGCTGCCTTCGAATATGATGATCTCGAAACAACTCGATTTGAAGATGGATCAATTCTTCGGCTAGGTCGATCCTTTCATCCACCTGAGCACTACTGATGTCTCCAACGTTCGATATGTCCCCACCATCAATTCGGATATGTGAACTGCCAGTGATGTCGTCTACTTTGACAACCACACCACTCGTGTTTTGAACAAAGTCAAAGAAATACTTCCACCCACCGCCGTTCTCTCGTGCATTCATCTTAATAGGCTCAAGTAGAGCAGGCAGGTAAATCTTGTTTTGCCCCAAATGCATGAACCGCACCCCCCTCATCAAATCACTAACCCGTATCTTTAATTGCTCCCAGAGCTTTTGCACCCGTGCGGGTGTCACACCAAAATAAATCTTCCTTGGTTTGGTTGGATTGGCCTCATTGATTACTCGATTATTCGATACCCTTCCCATGTCCTCCTCTACTTGTACCCAAATCGAACAACGATTTGTTTCCATGAAAGAGGTTGCAAAGGTTGAACCACGTAAATCTTCACATGCATCATTATTCGTCGTCGATGATCGTTTCAGATCGGCAAATAACATGCGAAATTCATTGTGGGATAGCTCGCCGCCCAAAAAACCCAAGTCTTTGTAAATGCCAATAGGTAGGCGTGGTGCATTGGATTGTAAACACATTTGTGTTAACTCATTGTACAAATACTCCATCGCTCGCTCCATGTCACTTTTGACTTCGGCCGATAATATCATCTTCGCAAATTGCTTCGATTTGGAGTCGGAATGGGTGAATGTTACGTCGACGTTGTAGCAATATCCCTTGAGGGAGAAAAACCTTTTCTTCACCTCATCAACAATGATTCGTGGTATGACAACCTCGGTTTGCGTGAGATTGTCAGTGTCTGTTAACGGGGACCCAGGCACTTGACAGGTAGAACTGCCATTGCCTGCGCCGCTTACCGACGGAGGTTCAATTCCATGCAATCCGTAGTAAATCTTTCCCGCCACCTTCTCAAGCCAGTCGATTGCGCTTTTTACTTCCATACCAGTGACAACCAATTTCCATATATAACCATCCTCAGACTCCTTGAATGCCTTGTTTAACAAAACATGTTCCTCGTTATCATCTCCCCCATCACTGCCACCATCAACAGCCGCCGCTAACTTCTTTTCGCCATGAGGTACGGTAATCTTGACAGTATCAATATGCACCCTTGAATACTGGGAACACTTGAAAAGCGCGTGGCGCGCGATCATGGCGTCCTTAATTGGTGTTTGTATAAACAAGTAATTTCGCACCTTGGATGGTGGTACAGGAGATGACGAGCGTTCGGAGCCAGGGGTACCGACAAGTAAGCTTGATGCCGATGTCGAAGCGCCACCGCACCCGGAGAGAGCGGACACATTGATGAGTAGAGACGGTTCGTTAATGTCCTCGGCCAAGCTCTTTCTCGCAATGGCATACGAGCTCTGTTCCCCTCCTCCCCAATCTCCCGTCATCGTGATGTCCGCCGCGCATTCCAATTGTGGCTCCTCTAACAGCATCCACTTTTCCTTGTTTAAATCAGTCCAATTTTCCTCGGCAGTATCATCGCGGCGGTACATCAAAAGATGCATCCCCGAGGTGCTATCATACTGCGCCACATCAGCAACGCGATACTCGTTAGTTTCGTCATCATGCACCTTCACAACACGGTTCATAAGCTCAGTGCCCGCTCGTGCCGCTGCTAGTTCCTCCTGTTCCAGCCAATTCCCCTCGAGTTCCTCCTTCAATTCTTGTTCGCGCTCTTTGGCATCCTTGGGCATTTCGATGGTACCCCGGCACTTCTCCGCACCGCAATAACACTTGGTAAGCGCCCTGCCCCGCTTGTATTCCCACTGATAATCAAAGCTCAGTTCCTCCCCCTCCGGTATCTCCCGTGTCGCGAAGATGCAAGCGCGCGAGATACCACGCACCTTCCACCGATGGACGGCGCAGTTCGGCTCGCAGCTGTGGTTGATGTACCGGGCGATGCCCCCCCGATGCCGAGCATCGATGTACACATCGTTGTCGAGGGCCATAATGTAGAGCATGCGCTCGGTTTTGTACCGTCGAAACAAGTCGTCCAGATGCTGTCTTCGCACGGCCACGCCCACGTACTCCACGATGAAATCCCCCGGTTGACAGCGTTCCCGCACTGCCAATCCCCGCCCCTTAGCCCCGGCGTCGAAGACGCATAATTCCTTCCACTCCCTGCGCTGGATGCGTTTATTGCCACACAATGGACCGGCGGGACAGCCGGTGCCGCACTCCTCTTGACACGCGAAGAGGGCGCAGGTGGTGTCGATGCAACAAGCTGTTTGGAGGGACAGATCTGGCTCGCAGAAACATGGTTCGGGGCGCAATGCCTTGGGACGTGGTGCCCTCTCGAGGTTGGACGGAACGTGATGCTGATGTTGGTGATTGAGCGATGATGCCGTGGCGGCAGGACCATTATTGCCATTACTACTACTGCTGCCGCCCAAAGTCGACATATGCGTTGCGGCCGGTCCTTCGCCGGCCCATTCCACCTCGGTTATGTGCTCAACATCCGTTGGGAGAGAAATGGGTCGTTTGGGCATTGAGTGAGAAGCGGGATTATGCCAATGGAGGGATGTTGTGTACGCGACATCCTTCGTTGGTGTTGTTAAGTGTTCCTTACAAGTAGATTGGTTTGGCTTGTTGGACGATGTTGCTGTTGTTGTTGGGGGTTGTAGTTGTTGCTGCTGCTCCTGTCCCCGGGTAGCACAAGTCGGATGAAAGTCTTGCGGGTAAGCTCGCTGCAGCTGGCCGTCGTCGCTGTCATGCTGTTTTTGCATGCTGACATTGGTCGTAGTAGCAGCTTCGACAGTTGTGGTAGTAGGGGGGTGTCCAGGAGGACTACTCAGATTCTTTTGAGCGCATGGTGATCCCGAGCGTGGATTCAACGGTCCAGAAGCAGCTGGTGATGATATGGGTGCCACAACATGGTGAGAGTATTCAAGATTGTTTCCACCAGATACGTTATTTTCGCCCACTTCCCCTCCTCTTCCTCGGCTCAATGGAACGTAGTATTCATTGATGGCAAGGTTGTTGTTGCTGTCGTTGTGGTTGCTGTTATTTCTTGGCAATTCAGTGGTACTATTGTAATTGTTGGGAATGTTAACATTAATCCCCTCATGCGAGATTGTAGATGGATCATTAGGAAGTGGATGCTGTTGCCGGTGCCGCTGTTGTTGTACCGGTCGGTGATAATTATCGTTAGAGACTACCGATCTATCGCCATTATTATTCTCCTTCATGACCGGAGATTGAAATCGATGTCGAAGCTTTGGATGACCGTGATTTAGGTTGGGCTGTGACTGTAGCGATTGCGCCAACGACACTATCATTTGCGATGAATGCTGCTGCTGATGTTGTTTGTTGTCGTAATGAGTGTTGTTATGGCCATTGTCGTTGTTGTAGCCTGCGCTGTCACCGTTGCGATTTCCGTTGCCGCTGACACTGGCATTGCGCCATTCCCCCTCTGATCCTCCCCCGCCTCCGGCTGCCGCTGCTGCGTGTCGCTGTTCACTGTCATTGTCATGGTAGCTGCCACTGCCACTAGTGCTACTGCCATTCCATCGGTTACGCGGGTTCATTGCCTGTTGCTGCTGGTGCTGGGGCATGGTTGAATCCATAACTTTTACTTTACAGGAGCAAAGGTCTTGAATAGAAGTTGGTCGGTGACTGTTGCCAATGCATTGTTATAGGAGGCGGCTCAGAGAGTTCTTTACAGCGTGTCTTCATTCTTCATGACAAACTACTGAAAACTTCATAGAGTCGTTGGCACCATCATCATCATCGATCACATTCGAGAAGAAGCAGAGAAGGTTGATCGTGTGGCAGGCAAGCAGAATGCCACGGTCCCCTCAGTATGTAGGTTGACTCATCCCACATATCTTCTACATAGGATATCGCCAATCGTTTTTAATGTGGTGGGCCTCCTAATCGCTT
>JALLBB010000122.1:0-23385 GCA_036939735.1 Discostella stelligera | reverse complement strand
ATCGCGATCTCCTTCGGGCGCGTGTTTGGGGTTGTCCGGTTTATGTGTTAGATCCGAAGTTGCAGGACGGGCAGAAAATTCCAAAATGGAATCGTCGTGCACGCCAGGGACAATTCGTTGGTTTTTCGGATGAGCACTCTTCTCTTGTCGCTCATGTTCGTCACTTGGCCTCAGGTTTCGTCAGTCCTCAGTTCCATGTTGTGTTCGACGACCGTTTTCACACTGTCACTGGTTCTGGCGGTGACGATGAGATCACGAACACAATTTGCGATCTCCTTTGGGAAAACGATCGCGAGATCTACGCTGAAGATGAGTTTGGTCCTGATGGCACTCTCGTTTACTCCCCTCCTCCTCTTGATAAAATATGGCTAGATGAAGAAGGTGTGAGAGAACGACGAACGCGATTACAAGAACAACGTCGTCGCGTAGAGCGGCGCATTCGCGCGGAATCTCAAGCGGTCCCCACTCCAACCACGCCCGATTCACCTTCGAACAGACATCCTCTCATTTCTGAAGACGATGACGAAAATAAAACGGATGATAGCGGCCCAGTTGATGATGTTTCTTCAGCTGAGTCTCCTCCTCCTCTCATCTTCGAACCAGAGGGAGATGTCTGGGCCGATCACGGAGGCAATGAGGGTGGTATTGTGTCTGACGACGGATCATCACATCCTCAGTCATCGCACAACAATCCACAGTCGTCTACCTCCTCCAAAAGTTCTTCCAAAAGGTCTTCTGTTCCCTCTGCTCCTTCTACTCCCTCGACGGCAAAGCAAGTAAATTGGAAAGATAAAGTAGTGGATAAGCCATTTGCTCGAGAGGGAGACGGCAACAGCACTCCTCGTCTTCGTCGGAATCCAAAGCCAAGTCTGAAGAAGCGAGAAGCCTCGGGTGCCCTTCTTGTTGCACCAGCCTTTTCTCAAGTCCCTCCCACTGCATGTCGTCTCTCGAGGAAGAAGCTGAAGTATCGTCAACGAATGGCATTACGCGCCGAAATTGGTGATCGGATGCTTCTCGCCTTGGATGATGATCCGGAGTCATTTGAGGAATATTTTGGTGGTCCTCTTGCAAGGTTTATCAAGCTCGCCGCCGCAGACAGTGGTTTGGATCCTTCTCAAACGAATGATCTGCTAGTTAAATTAGTGCATCCGTTGTTTCTGAAGGCCAAGGCTGCGGCAAGTAAGGCCGATAATCCAAACTGGAAGCAAGCCATGACTGGACAGTTTGCAGAGGAGTTTTGGAAGGCTGCTGTTAAGGAGTTTCGGACTTTGGAGGCTATGGGTGCATGGGAAATAGTTGATAGACCATTGTTCGTCAAGATCCTGGATGTTATTTGGGCCTTCAAGATCAAACGATTTCCAGACGGGTTAATCAAGAGTTTCAAAGGTCGGATCTGTGCGCGAGGTGATCAGCAAACAGAGGGAGTCGACTTCTTTGAGACTTATGCCCCAGTGGTCCAATGGACTACAATCCGCTTGATGTTGATTCTTGAGGTATTGCTTGGTTTAGTGTCGAAGCAGGGTGACGTTACTGCCGCATTCCTTCATGCAACTCTTGGACCTGACGAGCACGTATATTGTGAGATGCCGATGGGTTTCAAAATTCCAGGAAAGGTATTGAAGTTGAAGAAGACCTTGTACGGTCTTCGACAGTCCCCTCGAGCGTTCTGGAAGTACTTGGTCGAAAAGATGGAGTTGTGTGGTTTGAAACAATCGAGCCTTGACCCGTGTCTCTTTGTTGGAGACAAGGTGATCGCAATCTCCTACGTTGATGACTTGATTTTCTGGGCTCGTAACGAGAATGACATTCATGAAGTCGCGATGAAGCTGCGGAAAGTAGAAGTTGATCTCGAACAAGAGACGGATGCTGCTGGTTTTCTTGGAATTCGGATGGAACGTGATCCTACCACCGGCTTGTTAGAAATGAAACAAGAAGGTCTGATTCTCCGTGTCATTGAGGCGATGGGCTTAGACGTTGGGACCATCAATTCGAAGTGGACGCCGGCAGAAGCAGCTCCTCTAGTCAAGGATTCAGAGGGAGCTCCGGCGACTGGCGCTTTCAGCTACAGTAGCGTTGTTGGAATGCTATTGTATCTGGCTGGCCACACTCGTCCGGATATCGCCTATGCGGTAAACTGTGCAGCACGGTACATGTTTTGTCCACGGAAGTCTCACGAAGAAGCGTTAAAAAGGATTGGTCGGTATCTGAAGGCAACTCGAACTCGTGGTTTAGTCATCAATCCTTCGACAAATGTGTTGAAGATCGATGCTTATCCAGATGCAGATTTTGCAGGGATGTACGGTTACGAGAGGCACGACGATCCATCCTGTGTCAAAAGTCGAACAGGATATGTCATTAATGTTGCCAATTGCCCGGTGCTGTGGCAATCGAAGCTTCAGACGGAGACTGCGCTCTCAACGATGGAGGCAGAAATCGTGGCCATGGCTCACTGTGCTCGAGAATTGATTCCGATTATGCAAATGGTTGAATTCCTTGGTCCGGCGGTTGGTCTTCCTTTGGATGTCACTTCGATGAATGTGTGCATTCATGAAGACAATGCCGGTGCTCTGTTTTTAGCGGAAACGTTACCTCCGCAATACACTCCTCGCAGCAAACACTATCACATCAAGACGATTTGGTTTCGAGAGTTGATCAAGAAGTTAGGAATAAGGTTATGCAAGATTGAGACGGTCGAACAATTGGGTGATATGTTTACGAAAGCTCTTCCTCGAGTACAATTCGAATATTTGAGAAAGAAGCTCATGGGGTGGTAAGGTCAAATTTCCTCTTGAGAGGGAGTGTTGACGATCGGTCATCTGAGACTAGTCGGTTGAACTTTCAACCGACGGACTTACTGGTCGGTGGGAAATTTTAATTGCATGTCTATCGCCACCGACGAGAGTTGGTGGTAAGTTTTGCCAAGAGCAAATTTGAATGTTTAGTAGTTAACTTATAAGTCGATAGTTGCATCGCGCGTTCATCATCAATTACATTGAATTATTAAGCCTTCGAACCCAGGTCTACCCTCGTCGATATTCCATCGATATCGCGAGCATCGAATAACCGCTCACAACAACAGGTTATGAGCCCAAATATTGTTGTGGTTCGACCTCGACGCAACTTTCGACTTATCCCTCTTTCGACATCGACGACGTGAGAGGTGTACCGATATTTATTATCGTATTATTGTCTCGAGCTAACTGCAGAAGCTCAAGGCGAGCGTCAACTATCTACCGAGTTTGACGATTATTTTGATACCTTCGAGTATCGTTGCTATTGCGCGGACGCGTCACCCGGCATAGCAAATAACTTCAATTAATATTATTACTATTTCGACGGCGTCGTCATTGGCATTATGTCGAACGCGTCGCAACAACAACAACAACAAAATCCGCTGGCAGGCATGCCAGACATACAGCCTCCTGGATTACCATCAGTGATCGAGGTGCAACCAGTCAGGAGTGGCGGTGGAGGGGAGGCCTCGTTGTCGGGTTCAAGCTCAAGTTCGAGTACGGTGATTCCAGTCATTCCTTCCTTTCACAACTTGGGAGCAGGACGTGGAGGAATGCAAGCTACTGGGACCGTGGCCGCTGCGTCAGTGGACATTCAGGCCCGCAACAAGTACGCGAAAAAGTTTTCTCTCCCTACTCCTATTCCTATCGAGCAGCTGGAAGAAGTCGAGGTACTAGTCCCCAAAACACTTCGAGGCACTGTTGGATCGAAAGAGTACTTGGTCTATCAGAAGATGGCTACCGAGTCGATCGAGCACAAGTTCGGCGTTCCTTCGTATCTGCTCACCGATAAGGGTGGGGGAGAAGACGGAGACCAGAACAAGCACCTCTACATCCAACAGCAGTATGTCGACAATCTGGCCAAGGTAGAGGCGGTAAAGCAGCGCATTGCGGAATATGATATGACCGACGTCGCGATGGTACCGATCGGAATTCGGAACAAGAATGCCACGAATGTCGCAGACATTTTCGAATTCGAGGAACGCAATATCATGGACGGGTGGAATACTATCTCGTGGGAGACTGCCGCTACCTATCAGTACTTGGTGAACAGCAACATGCCAGAGGAGGACAGGACGAGCAGCAAGTNCACGTTAAAACCAATAGGAACGACCCCGTACACAGAAACAAAACCTTATTCAAACCTTATTCGGCCAAAAAACCCCCAAAAAACCTACTTACTCCTATTATATAATTAATCTAGGTACACCTGCTGAACCATGATGGCGAGCCAAAATCAAACTCAAGCAGAATTATTCCAAAAACTCAAATTCAACTGCCTCTCCAAGCGGGACAAGTCCTCCGCCGGACGGATAGATCCACGCGCCGTAGAAATCTGTGCCGTCATTAATGCAAGAAGCGAGTATTACACCACTAGTTCTTGTTCCGGACGGTGCTTTTTGTATCGTGGAGATGGGATCAAGAGTTGGCACACTGCTACCACTACTACTAATAATAATACTAATGGCAAGATACAAACTGCCGCTGCTGCTACTACCACCAGCAGCACCGCCAATGCTCCTCCCGTCGTCGAACCAACCACCACGCCGTCATCATCATCCACCACTCTTCCACTGCATCATCATTCATCGAATCATACAACATCATTGGGATTCTTCCAAAGATATCGCGTCAATCACGATTTCATACGCCAACCACAACGATACTTTGATCTTTCGACATTACTCGACGGATCGGACCCCACCGGCGGGGGGGATCCAATACCCACCGTGGACAGACGACGACAATTCGATGATCACGCGTCGTTCAAGAGCAAGAAGTTGGAGGACCACCGCCGCCACGCCACCAACAATGACAATGCCAATGACAAATCAACCACGACATCCACATCATCTTCCTCCACATCCACGGGTACTACTCCGACTAGTAGTTGTCAACAACCGCCCTTTTCGCCCATCTGGCTGCGCTTCGAACCGTTCCTACTGCACGTCGCGTGTCGCAGCCTCGAGTCGGCATCAGTCCTCATGGCGGCGGCTCGTCCGGCGTTCAAGAACGTTGGCTTGACCTCCTGGCATCATCATCGTCGCGAGGACGATGACATCGAAGGCCCCCCTGCTGGCGATGATGGCACGCTAGAGTGCTACTACTACGGGGAAGAACGAGGCGACGCGACTCGCCACAATTCTGGCAGTGCTACTACTGCGTTATTGGACGACGACCACGAAGACCACCGTTATTTTCGCCAGCGACATCCTCCAAATCGACCAATACGACGACGACGACGACGACGGTGCGCCAAGGGACAATGTCCGCGATACTTGGTTGCCATATGGGGCGACGAGGGCCTGGATCTGCCGCTAACGTATCCGAATGGTATGAGTGCTACTACCGCTGGCGGTCGTCATGGCGTCGTCGGCGACGACGACGATGGCAGCAATGCCGAATGGCTGGCTTCGCTGGTCAACGAACGGCATGCGAGGAATTGGAAAAAGATGGAGAGATTCGTCGAATCCGTGAAGAGTATGGAGGGGGGGGAGGAGAGGATTCCCCCCTCCTCCGCGGAGGTGGCCGACCACTGCTACTTTGACGACGACGAGGAAATAGCAGCGGTCGCTGCCGGCTTGGATGGATTGGAGTTCCCGGACGAGGCGAGCGATGGTCGTTCGACGGGGAAAACATCGGGTCGAAGAATACCGAGATCGTACGATGGTGAGAAGACAACGACGATGATAGGATGTTGTGTCTGCTTTCATTATGTGACATCGTGGCCGCTGCATTTCTTTTCCAATAAAACGCTTCTCTTCCAATAACTCCAAAAGCAGTGGTGGGAGATGTTGCTATATTGAATTCTCTTCCCGAGGGCGACGAAGAAGTACATCGAAGGGTGGCAGAGTCAATTATGAGTCGAAACAGGGCAATCAAGGTATTATTGTCTATTTTTTGCATGCATCGTTTTGTGCAACGAGTGAACAAAATGTAAAGATGGTGTTGACGATCTACCATTGTCGTTCGTAATGGTTTGCTCACACTCCCATTATTATATTTGACTGGCAATACTACTACTACCATGCTCGTCCGACAGATATGCGTGGCACGAACCGACCCGCTATCGACTTCCGATCGCTCGCCCGGTGCGAACGGTATGATTCAACTGGCGGGACCGCCGCGCAATCCGATCGTTACTTCCCACTGCGAATTCGGCGTCAAATGCGTCGTAAATCTTCAACGGACTTTCTTTTCACCGCGAATGGCCCAAGAGAGACTGAGATTGAGTCAGCAAGTTGCTCGTGGTGAACGAGTGCTTGTTGTATTTGCTGGTGTTGGTATGGAAGCATTGCAAATTGTATCGAAAACAGAAGCGAAGGAAGTACTGGCAATTGAAAAGAATGAGGTTGCTGCCGAGTGTCTGAGGAGGGCGAGACGACTGCTAGAGAGGAACAAAACAGTGGCGGTACCGGGAGGGGGGGTAGGGGCCGCGAAGCGTTTGACGATTTTAGAAGGTGATGCACTGGAACTGCTGCCCACGTTAGAGTGTGCGAGTTTTGATCGTATCGTTGCGCCACGGCCAAAGGAGGGAACCACGGATGGCGATATCGGCACGGGCGATGCAGGAAAACAATTTCTCCTGGCCATGCTGCCGTTGCTCAAACTGAAAGGAGAAGTGCACTGGTATGACTTTGCCGCAGATCATGAGCTACCACAATGTCACCGCACGAGAGAAATGGTGAATGCCGTATGTCACAGCCTGGGCTTGGATATGGAGGTGATTCACGTTGCAAAGGTGGGAAGCGTTGCGAAACGACAATTTAGGGTTTGTATGGACTTCCGAGTTACGGGGAAATTTACGCCGACAGCGCTGGAAGCTGTGGTTCCATCAGTCCTTCATTGATACTTAAAGTGATCACTAGGGGTAAAGATTAATTGATGTTAATCACTTGCCTCAATAAACAATAAAATCAAGCCATTCAGTTTTGATGCAAAACATAAACAAATTATGGCTCTGTGTTATCCTTGACAGGGACTATAAAAATCAATGGATAATAATGCACTCAAATCTCTTATCAAAGAGCCACTGTGTCTCCCACTAAATTATTGCAATAACAGTTACCACTTGTACCAGATCACCTTTTTCTTTGATGCATACCACTCATCCAACAGCGGAGCATGCTCTTCCTCTATCTTGGCCCTCTTGATTTTGTTCGTGGGAGTCACAAAGCCATTCTCAGGTACCCACTCTTCGTTCACCACGGCCATGAATTGTACATGCTCGTGTTCATCTAGTTCCTTGTTTACCGTGGCAAGGAGCTCCGTCAGTTCCTTTTCAACGACATCCTTCTCACCCTTCTGGACAGCCTCCTTGGCAGCCTCACCCAACAGCACAATCGCGTGTGCGGCAGGCTGACCACGGCCTCCAACACAGGCCAATTCAATCCTAGGATGAGCAATGTACTCATTCTCAATGGGTGCAGGAGCGACGTACTTGCCCTTTGAAGTTTTGAAGATTTCCTTTGTGCGGCCAGTTATCTTTAGGCGGCCCATCTCGTCAATCTCGCCCTTGTCACCGGTGCGTAACCATCCATCTGCCGTGATGGCTTCTCTTGTGGCCTCTTCATTTTTGAAGTAGCCCATCATCATGCCGGGGGTCTTGACCTGCAACTCTCCATCCTCAGCAATGCGCTGTTCTACCCCGACTTGAGGTTCTCCAACGTATCCTACGCGGCCACGTCCTGGTTTGGTGCCGTGCGAGTAGTTGAAATTTTCAGTCTGTAACGGGTACGTGACGGGAAAAGTGAGATGAGTAAGTACCAAATGATGATGAGCTAGGGGGGCAATGCTCATCTCAGTTGGAAAATGTAACCTTCTTACCATTCCGTACCCTTCAAGTAGGTCCAGGCCCAAGTTATGGTACCAAGAGAGGAGATCCGCGGGGATCGGGGCACTCCCACTTCCAGCATACCTCACGCAATCCAATCCCAATGCCTTGAGCAACTTCCTCTTCACCAACCAACTGATGATAGGGATCCTCAGCATCTTTTCCAGTTTCTCTGGTGGCATCTTCTTGAATACTCCCTCCTGGAACTTGGTCCACAGACGAGGCACCGACAAGAACAAGGTAGGCTTGGCACGGCCAAGATCTTGGACAAAGGTAGACAGCGATTCGGCGAAGAACACGTGCATTCCCGACACGAACGGCACGCATTCCCCGACCCAACGCTCCATTCCGTGCGAGACGGGCAAGTAAGATAAATACCGATCGTTCATTGTAACGTGGATGTAACCAATCAACCCAAAGGTGGGCTCCGTCAGGTTCTTGAAGCTAAGCATGACCCCCTTTGGCCTACAACATAATATTCAGATTAAGATTGCGATTGGTACGAGACACATCAGTGTGAAATGACATCGAATCGAAACTCAAGAAAATAACGTACACGCCAGTACTTCCACTTGTGTATATAATGGTGGCCATTTCCTCCTCTGTTCGCTTCTTCACCTCGTGAAACTCCTCTCCCTTGACACAGTCAGCCCACTTGTCATACGTCACTCCCTCGGGACACATTGGGAAAGCAATGCACTTCATGTCGTCCGGAATACCGATCTTCATCTCCTTCCATGGCTTTTCATCAAGCTTTCCTACGAATAGTAGCTTGGCCTCACTGTGTTCCAAAGTGTAGCGGGTCGTTTCGGCGGTGAGAGTGGGATAGACGGGGACGCTGACATGTCCCGTCATCATGATGGCAAGGTCGGCCATGAGCCACCAAGCGCAATTCTTACTCATGATGGCAATCTGACTAGGAACGGGAAGGGATAGGCTTTCGATATGCGATGCCATCTTCTTCGATTCGGAGAGAAATTCGGCAAAGGTCCAATTCTGAACGACATCGCCGCCCATGGGCTGCGTCAAGAATACTTTGTTGGGATGCTTCGCGCAATTTTCGAGGATGTAGTCGGGGATTACTTTGCCCGGTTGCTTTTGAGTTAGACGAGGCGCCATGGTTTGCAGCGATGACGTTGAAATTGAAATGGAGGAATGGCAAATTCGGTCGAGGTCGAGGAATTGAAAGAAGTGCTGCCCTCCGTCTCCGTCGTCTGCCATGATGATCCGATGGGACTGAAGACTTGACACTCGCGAATCCGGCCGAACCCCAAGCAACTCCAGCCAAGCAAGGACGAGAGAGCTTCAGCAGAGCGTGTTCGTGTAGGAATTAATATCATTTCCTAATTAGTGACGTCACAAATGCGTGGCAGTGTTGGCCGGGAAACCTCACTCAGAGTACGTACGATACCACCCCTATCTTTTACGGTACTAGGCACTCTACCTACTAAAAATAGGTAATACGCAACTGTGTCATCAATGCAACAAGGTATCGGCTGATGATTATGATGAAGTGGTAAATAATCATCCCCATCACATTAATAATCTTGCCGAATCATGGAAGTGTTGCAAAGTGGAAATGCTCCCGCCATCGTCACCAACTTGGAAGTGATGCACCTCCTCCGAGAGAGAATTGCTGCGAGACAACAATCCGAAACACCCAACGGCACTGGCGGCGGCGGCGTCGGCGCCAGTGAGGATAGCCACAACAATAGTAGAAAAAACCCTTTCCAGAATAGAGACTGGATTGAACAGACAGTGTTAAATCATCTCCAATCATCACCGGTGGGAAAAATAAATGACACATTGCTAGAGAACATGCCGAAATTAGTGGAGATATTACGGCGTGATCCTACACCGAGCGGTGGAGAAAAAACTATCAATTCACATGCAGAGCACGGCAACGGACAAGAACAGGAAACTGAACTAGATCAATCGAATGGATATGGACTGACAAATACAGAAACACTGCATATATTGAACCACCTTCCTACTTCTCTAGTAGAACTTCATTTATTGATTGATGATTTGGAAAAGCGGGAACACTTGGATGAGGATGAAAAACAGTTGAACCTACTGCGGTTGATTTCACAATTCGCAGGAGAACCGATGACGGAATAGAATATGATAGAAGTGCACGTCTGGTTAGTTGAGAAATTCTAGGGTCGTATGATTTATTTCGTCTGAACGAATACAAGGTAATATTAAAATTATGTGCAATCACATGTTCCAAATGTGAACACGAATTGGAGTGTGAATTTCGTAACAATAATTCAAAAAGAGTTGAATCTCTATTTCTGTTTGGTCCCAGATTTCTTCAGCATAGTTATGTACTCTTCCGTCATTTCATCAAGATTAACGGCGCCGTGCTGCAATTGGTGAATTGCTAGAATATGTGCCATGTTTTGTAACACGTCGCTCACCGACTCATTGTCTTCAGAAAGGATGTCTTGTCGTATTTGCAGCGCCCCCTCCAACTCAATCAGAGCCTTTGGAAATGAGCCAGACTTTGCGTGGAGGAACGCTATGTTACAGAGTACGATGGAGACTTGTTTCAAAAAGGCAGGATCGGTGGAAAATATTTCTCTCTGTAGATCGAGAGCTTCCTGAAATAGTTCTTCGGCATTCTTGTAATCATGAAGTTCATACTGCACGCATGCCATATTGTTCAAAATCAGGCCTAATTCGGGATGCTGTCGTCCCAAGATGTGCTCTCTCGAATGCCGCACGCGATACATCGATGCCATTGCATCATCGAACCTTTCGAGAGCTAGCTGAGCTAATCCTTTCAGCATGAGAGTTGACGCAACCTCTGGATGTTTCAAACCCATGGTGTTGGTGTAGATTCGAACAGCATGTTCCAAATGTGTGACCGCTTCTTGATAATGCTCGGCAAGAAGGCATATTAGGCCAATGTTGTGGTGGGATTTACCGACTTCGGGGTGCCTCGGACCATATCTTTCCAAGTTCTTATGAAGATATGACAGTGCCTCGCGCTTCTTGATGGCTTGCACTCCTTTTTGTATGAGATTTTGTGACATTGTTTTGTACTTGGATGACATGTTTGATCTCCGACAGAGGAGTAAATTTGGCTCTCGAATCCTACTAATTCTATCGAAACAGCCCTCCAATGATTGATGTACTCGCTGAGAGATCGTCGCTTCAACACGCAAGCTGCCAAGACAAAGTATTGGGTAAGAATTCGCTAGCTCCCCTCCTTTTGCGGAAGTGGCGGTTTGGCCTGCTGCCGAGGCGACAATCTCTGACCGAATACATTTTGTACGCTCCTCTTCGTGGGCCTGCGTTGGCTCAGTAAAATCTTTTTGATCAGTATAAGATCGGGTTGCATGTGCGGTTCTATTATCATGAAGCGATTGTTGTGACTCATTTTGATCTGCAATTATCTGGTTCTCTCTGACACAGCTCCCGGTTTCTTTAACAGTAGGACCAGGGTCTGATTTTCTCAGCGATCCCATGTAATACGCTGTGCTTAGGACAATTTTGTTATTGCTGTCCAATATTGCCTGTTGAATGGCATAGCAAGAAGTCATATACGATATCGCGTCTTCGACTTGATTTTGCCTTGCACATGTCACGCCAACATTGAAAGTGGATATTGACATGGAGAGAAGGTTTTCCACAGATTCATCAGCTTCATCCGATGACGTAATACTATCGTTCTTCTGCATTTGCAATGCCTGCTTAAATTGAGACTGCACAAGCTGCATGTTCGTGCCAATCTCAAAGTTGACTGCGGCCATATTGTTCATGAGCCTGCCCATGAGATGGTCATCGGGGAAGAACTTCGACGAAATTTGAGCGGCCATGCGAAATGCCGCCAACGACGATGGAGCCGATCCTATTGCATAGTTGATAAGGCCCAGGTTGGCCCAAAGATCAATCGAACCTCCTTCGTCGTCCTCGACTTCCTTCTTCATCTTGAGTGCTTCCCTACAACATGGTAACGCTTTGTCGTACTCTTGCTGCCATAGATGTAAAACACTCAAATTATGAAGTGTTGATGCTATGACCTGCCCAACGAGTGCAATCTTTGTCTCAGAGGCATCTTGAAACTTTCTCAAAAGACAATGGTACAATTCGGTGGCATCTTGGAATCGACGTCTGGATATTGCCAACACAGCTGCATGCGAAATTTCGGGAAGCGATACTGCGGAGTTGACAAATCGGACCGTTCCATTCTCTGCAACTATTGGACCAATAGATTGTTTGACAGCATTAATGTCAATTTCGTCTCCAGCCCATCTATGTGAAGTACGAGACAAGAAATCAGCCAATGCCAAACTGACCACGTCATCAACGCGGACCAACGGAGATGCATCGCTTGCATCGAAGACGTCGGGAGAAAGACGCAATGAAGCAGTAACCAGTGGGAGGAGAGGAATGCACGTGCTCCCAGGTGAAGGAAGTTCAAACCAATCGGAAAAATCCCTTGGAATGATGGATTCATAATTGCAGACGATACCAAGCGACGTTCCCGATCTACCTGCAACAGAAGGCGTCTTCGAGGAAACACGAGACGAATCCGGATTAAACTCCGGAGGATTATTTGCCGTTGGACTGCCGCCCGCTGTAGGACGGAAGAAGGATCGCTGCGCGTGAAGTGCCGCAACGTCATTCTTGATCGCTGCCTCGAAAATGAGTTTGGCATTCTCACTCAGTTCACTTTGGTCTCCATCCTCCTCGAATGATGACTCCCTACTAACGATTCCGTGGGATAAACGGGAGGCACCGGCTGTCAAGTCATCGGCGAGGGACTTGGAACTTTTTTCAGCCCTACTCTTGTTCCATTGATGGAGAATCGCGACATCAACGTTTTCTTCCACGGCTGATTCGTTTTGTTCAATGGGAACGAAACCCACGGGCATTAAATCCCGCCCATCAGACTCGTCGTCTGTTTCAAAAGACGTCTCCATTTTTTGATACGCATCGTGTTGCAAAGTCGGTGGCGCATCACTGACCCATCCGAAAGCATTGATGACACGTGGCTCAGCTGTTTCGTGAGGTGTCTCGATCAGCCTTGCCTGTTCTTCCCTTTCCGGTTGTTTAGGAGGGAGGACATCATCGACTATCGTAATTTCTTTTTCAGCGTCATGAATTTTGGGCATGCAAGTGCTCGTACAAGCTTGAATTTCGATACCAATCCCCTTCATTTTCAGCAAATCCCGCGATATCATTTTGCCAGTGTTTCCTGTTTCAATTTGCGAAACAAAGTTGAGCATAGTCTCCGCAGTTTTCTTCATGGTGTGAACTGTCACCTCCTGGTAATGCTTCTCGCGACGATTGCAATCAGCTCCATCAATTACTGCATCGCAAAATTCATTTAAGGAATTGAATGGCGAAGCAAATCTCTGCGACTCTTTGAGATGTGTCGAATCCGTTCTGTAGGTAGTATCTGCTACCTCAGAGTCGTAGGTCTCATCAAATACCTGTCTGTGGGTAACCATCGGATTTTGAACATCCGTGATTTTCTCCATCACGACAAGCTCTCCTTGCTCTTGGACATCATCATGCACATTCATGTCCTGCAGCTGACGGTGTTCCTCGTCGTCCTCAGCTTTAATCATACCCGATCCCAACACGGCAATCGTTTCCTCCTTCAGTTTATCATACTTCTTCTTCCAATAATTATTTGGATCGAGGACATCTCCACCAACGCAATGCAGCTGACGTTGATAGTAAACAGTTGCAGAGTCATTCATTTGCAACGCCGAAATATCCGAATCATCAAAGCCACCGGCATTTCCATGCATTGGCAGTTTAAGCGAAAACGCATTGCTTTCATCTTCGTGAATCGATTCGAGTGGGCTCTGTACTCTGTTTGATGATACACTAGTCACTGCGTCTAGCTTGCTGCTTTTCGTCGGATTCGGTTGAGCTTTATCATGAGTTTGTTGCGTATTATTTCTTTCGGTGTCCTTCGCCAACACTGGATCTTTTTCGACTCTGACCAAATGATTATTGAAATATTCGTCAGTTTCCATTAAATCGTCACGTGCAATATCATCCTTCCCATTTGATATCCCAGTTCCTTTCTTTGGATCAGAAAATCCCTCAATATCATCCCAAAACTTACTAGTTGATACCGTGTTGACGGTTTGATCCGTGAAAAAACTCGAGAAGTTAGAGGGGGTTGAAGTCACTTTCTTGAAGGGAACCGGCGTAGTCAGATCCGTTTGCACTTGTTGTTGACTGTTTCTCAATGGTTTTTGTGAATTCAGTTGCGATGGAGGATGCAATTCCGTTGATGGTTTCCTGAATGATTTGGTGCTATGAAAATTATGATATTGCTGTGATCTGAATGACTGCGATGGATGTGACGTAGATTCTGGTTGTGTACTATTTTGTATCTTAGGAGGTTGCAATTGCTGTTCTCCTGCCCACCTAAGGGAATGAGACTTTGAATCTTTGGAATGATAGTGTTTGTACTCCGCTGGTGGATCTGGACGTCGTCTCTGCGTTAGTTGCATATTTTGCAGTTCCTCGGGTGGTTCCACCAGTTTCTTCGCAACAATTGGCGGAGATTTGAGTATTCCTTTGGGGGTTATTTTGCTCGGATCTCTTGCTGGCTGAATCTTTTGCTGATGTTGCTGTTGTTGCTGAAGAGGAGGATGATGATTATTAATGTGCTGCAGCAGTTGCTCATTTTTCTGCTCCTCATTACAATCTTCCTTCTGTTTTTGCCTGCTCTGATCATTATTATGCTGCTGTATTGATTTCGGCTTGCTTTTTGGATGTCTCATCAAGAGTCGACTAATCAAATGTGGCGAATTGGATATTTTTGCAGTCGAAGCAGCACTACCAGCTGCATCCACTGCGTGGAGTATTTGTGGCGGATCACTTGCTGAGTGCATTCCTAGTTCATTCAATAGCTGATTCTGAATCAGTAGAGATTTGTGTGGTTTGGAGGGTGGAGAAGGAGTGATCGCCAAATGAGACGTAATTGATGGAGAAAGTGGCCCAGATTTCATTACCGGACCTGGTGGATCTCGGCTGTCAGTATCAGCTGCCATTTCACCTCTCAGATCAAGAGTCACCGTCGCATGATTTCTACCATCATCATCATCATCATCTTCTTTGTCGCCACCACCAACTTCGCTGAGTTTCAACTCAATAGCCGGTATTGATGTAGAAGACTCCTCAACATTTTGCAGTTGCTGTTCGTGTTGTTCAAGTGTTTGCTGCTGCTGCTGTTGCTGCAATTGACTTGGACAGCTCCTTCTACGTGCTAGCTCCTCCTTACTTATCTGTCTTGCCGCTAATGTTTCATCGGCATCTAAACCACTCCGCTTCTGCGGAGGTGTTGGTTGATAATCATATTCATGATGTCTAACATTGATCGATCTCCCTTTGTAAATCCCTTCATACGTTTTGCTCTTACCGCCGGGATTATCAGAACTAGTTTCTAATGCCGACGACAATGCCGACGATAATGCCGACGACATATTGCTATTCTCTGCAAACGAAAAGGCCCGCGGCAGGTTGTGAAAATCATGTTTGGAATAATAAGATGATTCCAAGCTCGATCCTTCCCATAAATCATTGCATGTCGCTATACGCCGTGTCAATGAAGATGGAGGCACAATGATGGAATTGTAGTTGTTCTTTCGGTTCCGTTCTAATAGTTGTTGCCTACCGCCACAACCACCGCAATCCGGAAGCGGTTGCATCGGCGAATCCATCGTTCCATCGGTAGTGATACTGCCACTTGTTGTTGGTGTGTTGTTGGTGTTCGCATGCTGCTTGTGTTGGCGTTGATATCTTTGATGTTGTCGAGATAATACGTCTAATTTTTGTCGCGATCGTTCTTGAAGCGGGGACGATACATTATTTGGTGGTGCTATGGATGCAATTCTCGGTGGCGTTGTTGGCGGCTTGTTATTCGGTGTTACCGCCCGTGCCTGTTTGGAGCCCTGGACTCCACTGCCACTGCCAACAGAATGGCCAGCAAATGTTCCATTCTGATTAGAGCTTCTTCCGTCCCTGCCCTCGACTATTGATTCTTCATGGTGCTGTCCTCCGTCACCAGCCATTAGTACATGCTTAAACTTTGGTTGTGGCAGCTGTCGTTGCTGTTGCTGCTGTTGCTGATTGCGCAGCTGGTGGTGTTGTGGCTGCTGAATTATTGTCTGCCCTCTTTCGTCGTCATCATGGCCACATTCATTCGAATCGTTGTATAATCCATAATTATTCTCCCCACCCTGTTGGCCATCGCGCCGCTTGCGAAATCGACGCAGCATTACTTTTGGTTCCGATCGACAACCGATTTAGCTCTTCTCCTGGGCGTCTCTTGCTCAGCCGAGTGAGAGGGCTGTTGCCAAGGGCCATGAGGGGTGAAGTAAGGCTCTAGAGGTCCGATAATCACACACACACACACACACTGCCGGATTGCTACGGCTAAAAGTCGTATCCGCCGACCTCCGCTCCATGGTCAGGTTCAGGGGTAGGCGGGGTAGGTGCATAGGTCGGTGGCGGGAGAGGAAAGAGAGAGGGGAAAGAAGTTGCGCAACTCTCTCTCTCTCTCTCTCTCTCTCTTGTTTGAGTGGCCCAATCGGAAGTACGGCGGAAAGTTGATAGATACTATTCTTCTTGTCGAATTTCTTTTCTTGTTTCCGAGCTCGAAGAAGCCCCCGCCCCAAAAACTTCGGAGAACGCCCCACAAGCAAAAGAAGTACTACGTACATACAGTCAACTACGAGGGAGATTCTTGGTACAAGGAGACAGACAGACAAAACAGACGGCGGCGGCGCGGCGGCGGGGATTGTAGGAGATTGTAGGCTCTATTGTAGGTACCAGACGATGACCATGGCATCATCATCCGAATCATCGACGCCGCTGCAGGGTAGTAGCAATGATAACACCTTAACACTCGACATTGAATCAATCTTCGTCGGCAAACAATTCCGCGCCGAATCATTTTCCCAGCCCCGATGGTGGGCCAGCGGTTCATGCTACACGGCATTGGTCAAGTCTGGGAGCAGCAGCAGCAACACTGCTCCTCCTGGAACTGGAACGACAATCGGCGGTGAAGGACGGCCAGCTGGTGGCGGCGGGCTTGACGTAGGCCCATGGAGCACTGTACCTATGGATACAGGGCTGGGGTGCCTGGCAAGGTCCAGACACAAGGGGTGTACATACACATAGTGTACTTACAGACCAAAGTCGGTCCTGTACTGTGTTGGGGTCTTTAGAGACCATAGAATGACCTCAGGGATGACCTGGGGGTCCATTTGGCTAGCAAGGTCCTTTTAAGCTTGTGTTCTCATACTGTGTTTGAGAACATAGTTTTCAGAACTGTAAACAGTTCTGATAATGATCTCACCGCTAGCTGATAAATCTAATCATAATTTATACTTCCAGTTATTGTAACTCAATCCACTACATTGTCTACTTGACCAGGAAGTGGCTCAAGTCAGGGCTTGACATTTCTGCAAATAGCAGCAGTAGTGCTAACACTCAAGGCACAACTAACTCAAGCAGTCGCAATAACGGCACTTCCAAGGCTGTTTCCTCCTCGCTTTCCAGCAGCACGCCATCATCATCGCAGCAGCGTGATTTGGTGTGGCACGACGTGGCAACCAATACCACCAAAATCTACGTCTCCTCGGACCTGCTCATCCCTCCGGGGCACGATGCCCCCCTCACCATCGACGACTACACTCTCTCTTCGGACAAATCCCGTCTCTTGATATTCACCAATTCGCGCAAGGTCTGGCGAAAGAAGACGCGCGGCGACTACTGGGTTCTGGACATCACCGCCAGAGACTTGCGACAACTCGGCGGAAAGAACACCAAGCCATCCAGCTTGATGTTCGCCACATTCTCGCCATGTGGGAATATGGTAGCCTACGTCATGATGAACAATTTGTATGTTCAGGACGTGCACACCTTCCAAATTACCGCTTTGACACGCGATGGATCCAACGACATTATCAACGGGACATTCGATTGGGTCTACGAGGAAGAATTTCGCCTCCGCAAGGGGTTTCGTTGGGCGCCGGACTCGAAATCGATTGCCTTCTGGCAGATGGATCAATCGGGCGTGCGCGTGGTGAATTTGATCAATAATACGGATTACTTGTATCCGCAGTTGATTCCCATTCCTTATCCCAAGGCGGGAGAACAGAATCCATCTTGTCGGATTGGGGTGGTGGCCGTGCAGGGACGGTCAGTGGATAATGATAAATCGACCGATGCTACTACTACTACTACTGCTACGGCTACTATTGATAACAACAACAACAACGATCGGCGTCGTCGATTGCACGATAGATTTTCTGGAGATGACGATAGTGCCACTTATGATGGCGCAGTCCCACAAATCACATGGATACATGTGCCGGGAGATCCTCGTCATCATTACATTGCCTCGCTGGATTGGATTCCAGATTCGAACGATCTTGTATTTCAGCGTTTGAATCGATTGCAGAATACGGTGCATGTTGTCATTGCCGAACCCAGCACGGGGAATATTCGCATAGCATGGACGGATAAAGACGAGGCGTGGATTGATCTGCAGAGTGCAGCGTGGTATGGTGGTGAGCGCAATTTTATTCTGCACGATGATAAACTTTCATAAATCATCATTGCCTCACTCATTCAATGCATCATCGTCCTTATTCTTCGCATGATGTTGCTCCAGAGGAATCGTCAGGGATACGGTTCCTTCAAGGAGGACGACAGTTTTTGTGGCTAAGCGATCGGAATGGTTGGCGGCAACTACTTTTGGTCAACATTAATGGCACATGCAGTCAGCTTACCCCGCCAACCTTTGATGTGATTGAAATTGCCGGCGTGGACGAAGGAGGACGATTTGCCTACTACATTGCTTCACCAGGAGATCCCCTCCGACGGTATTTGTACCGAACCACGCTCAACGTTGCCGAGGGAAATGATGCGCGATCAATTCCTCCTCAAGAGCGAATTACAACCTCCCTACCCGGAACACACAGTTACAGGTTCTCCCATGATGGAAAATATGCAATTCATGTGTACTCCACCTTCTCCTCGCCGGAGAAAACGGATATCGTCCGCCTGCCCGATCATCAAACTGTAGCCGTCCTAGCGGACAACACGGACCTACGTGATCGTTTGTTGAAGGGAAATCTCCCACAGCCTGAATTCATTCGCATCCCAATCGAAGATGGAAATGTTGAACTTGACGCCTACATCATAAACCCACCGTCACTTGATCAAAAACGGAAGTATCCTGTTTTGTTTCACGTGTACGGTGAGCCAGCAATGCAGGTAGTTCGAGACATGTGGGGAGGACGGACCTCCCTTTGGCACATGATGCTCGCTCAACAGGGATATGTCGTGATATCCGTGGACAACCGGGGAACACCGGGACCAAGAGGACGCGATTGGAGGAAATGCATCTATCGAAAAATTGGTATACATGCCCCCGCAGATCAAGCAGCGGCAGCTCGTGCCTTATTGAAGTCACGTCCGTATTTGGACCCAGAGCGAGTAGCTATTTGGGGTTGGAGCGGAGGAGGTTCGATGAGTTTGAATGCAATATTCCGTTACCCTGAACTTTACCACACTGCTATGAGCATTGCGCCAGTCCCAAACCAGGTAAATCATTTGACAATGCAGTGTTTTTATCGATGATTGAATGAGAACATATCCATATAATATGTATACTTTTTGGCATAGCGCGTCTACGATTCTATTTACCAGGAGCGTTACATGGGTCTACCCTCGGACAATGTAGAGGGCTATCGAGAGGGGTCACCTATCACTCATGCGAGGAATCTTGTTGGCAACCTGCTTATCGTGCATGGAACTGGGGATGATAATTGCCACTATGCTGGAACAGAAGCCTTGATAAACGAGTTGATTCAGCACAACAAACAGTTTTCAATGATGTCTTATCCCAATCGTTCACACTCGATCAGTGAAGGCTCCAATACGACTCGCCACTTGTTCTCTTTGTTGACTGATTTTTTGCAAAAGAATGTTCCAAACGATCCCAGAGACAGAGATTAGATGCAGATTAAACGCGGCATGAAGTGAATATTGGATAAAGTGAAACACGATGGAATCTTGGAACTTCTTTAGGATATCCATCCATAAAACAACTACTCATATCTTGATTTAGATGAACTAATCTGATAGAGGATGGTATCTTGGCTTCGACAATGTAGGCAAATTCTGAAAACAATTTATCCTAAAAACTCAAGCTAATTTACTTTGTAACACATAGTTCCTACGGGTGAGTCCGTCGCCTGTAAAACCACAAACTCGACAAATAATAATCCTTGCGTGTCATGATTTTTTAATACAACTTTCATTGTCCTCTGGAGTACCACCACTACCGCATCATTCAATTGTAGGCTCGCACTGTAGCTGATTTTCCCAATAGCCAATTGTATGCTTGTGATCATCCATCATGCGCAAGACCGAATTCTTGATTTCCTCGTTTTCCGACATGAGAATTTCATTCGCACAGACTTCGTTTTGGTATTTGTTCTTGACATCCTCCAGGGATGATGTCAAACCACTGACAGTTTCGGTCAGTGCAGCATTTTTTCCCTGGAGTTCCTTGACGTGAAACTCCAAGACAGCATTCTGGTCTACTAAATCCTTAAGTGAACTCAAGAGATTCTCAAATTCACTGGCGTAGTCATCATTGCGTGTTTGCAACTCATCCATTGAATTCTCGAGCCCATGTTTCTGGGCTTGGATGGCATCGAGCTCTTGTGTGAGTGCAGCAATCTTATTATCCTTGTGTTTGATGACCTTCTGATTTTCCACAACTTCATTTGCCAATTGTTTGACCGATTCATTCTTCACGGCAATATCCATCTCCAACTCGGCAATTTTTCCCATACACTCTCGCTTGCTTTCCACCAATTCATCAACAGTCTGAGACAATATAGAGAGCTCTCGAGCATAATCACCATTCCTGTTCTTGAGATCATTAATGAGCGCGGATGATGCCTTGATGGATTTATTCTTGGCGATCATGTCCTTCTCCAGTGCTCGGAGTTTGCCAGTTAACTTGGCAATAAGGTCGGAATCTGATAACATGTGTACAACGCAAAATATTAGTACGATGAACACGAAAAAATGATGAAACGAGGATGATGATATAGTCTGTAAACTTACCGCGAGTAAGTTCGTTCTGAAGAAGAGTGCGAAGGTTATCAATTCGAAAGACCCCTTTCTGTAGCGAAGGAGTTCTCTCCACCGATGGCAAGGAGGATTCACCTGAATTGGCAGATGTGAGCGTACGGCTTAGGGAGAGGTTGCTCGTATTGGACGTAATCTCAATCATCTTGTCGGTGTGTCCCGTCGTCTCCTTCTTATTTATCTCAATACTTTCGTCATCGTTAGGTCTGCTTTCCTCGTCAGGTGATACGGCGTCGACATCGTTACGCTCTTCTTCCTCGACAGCTACGTCGGGTTCATGCTTGTCACTAGTTGGATCGGCATGCTCACCATTGTTGTCCTTGCTAGGTCCTTCCTCGGTCACCATCGAGACGCAATCACTGAAAGATTCTTCTGCCTCGGCCGTTTCTTCATTCTGCTGCTCTATGTCGCAAATCTGATCCGCGTTGTCGTCGACGACGACGCTTTCCTTGCAAGGATCGGTCACCGTTGGGACCACGCTATCCTCTGCATTTCCCTGGGAGGCGGCGCTGGAAAATACGACTGAACCCAATTCGATTCTCTCTTCTTCGACTACCTCGATATATTCTTTCAACTCGGGCTCCTTGGAGACCTCAATGGAGGAGATCTCGACTTCGTCGTCAGAGGATGTTAGAAAGACTCGTCCGCTCTCGGGCGATTTGTAGAAGGAGAATTTGCTGCCCTCCGCCATATTATACTTTGAAGCGTATTGATGTTAGGGAGCACTATCCTCTATCCAAATAATAGTAATCGATAATGTTCCTTTTAGTGTTACTGACTTTTTACTGGGGATGACGACAATGATATTATTGACCACCAAGCAACACTTTTTCTTCTCAGCTCGTCAAGTATGATGTTGGGTGGATGGTGGTGGAAAATAATTGAATGTTTGTTGTCCAAGTTTTTGGCAGTCGGGTTCGCCGAACTTGCTGCCGTCAGAAAGAAAGTTCTCGCATTTGCCTTTCTTCCAAAGAAAGGAGATGATGCCGACCTTTTTCATGCTCGACATAAAGGCCGACGGGCGAGAAAGTAGTCGCCTAAAATCTCGGGCTCTTTCTTGTCGTGGGGATGGTTGTCATGCATGGAGACATGAACGGCAATCGAACAATCAAACTGCTAACTCGAGAGAGACGCATTTACTCACAGTCGGCACCCAATTGGTGGATAATAAGATCGATGGAATTGTCAAGTAATTGATGTGGATGTGTGTAAATAATATGAACTCGCTGGCGGCTGGCGCAATCAACTACGAAAGTATTATTTGTCTTCTCTAGACTCTAGAGGTGGCATTAGAAACAAATGCGTACACTGCACCCTGTACCCCAGATCATTGAGTGTAGATAACAACATTGGCATTGCACATGATGACCAAGAAAGGAAACTATCCTCTGCGCTGTCACCGCCGCTGCCGCGCCCGACGCTTTTTGTATCCTCCAACGTCAACAAAGTCATCTCCGAGGCTCAAGGGAAAGGCCACCATTTTTCCAGCACCACAAAATGAAATACTAACAGATGATCATGTGTACGATAAATACGTCAAAAAAAATCCCATGTACGCGAACTATCTTTTGACGGAATGGGGATTCGAGAAGTGCTACGAACATGAACTGTTCGAACATTTGTCACTGTCTGGAGCACAGAGTGGGATTTCGTGGTGGACAGTATTAAGTAAACGTGAAGCATATCGACAAGCTTTTCATGACTTCAATATTAACAAGGTAGCATCCATGACGATGATGGATGTTGACAAATTAATGTCTCAAGAATCAGAGAATAAGACTCAGTTGGTTGTAAAAAACAAGAAGAAAATCATGTCGGTGATACATAATGCACAAATCATTCAAAAGCTGAAAGCGAATGGAACAATCACATCGTTAAGCGATTATCTTTGGTCATTTGTGGACAACAAACCAATTCTTAATCGGCTTCAAAACAAGGATGATATGCCCACCCAGACCAAGGCGAGTGAATGTATGAATGAGGAAATGAAGAAGCTTGGCTTTCAATATGTTGGTCCAAAGGTAATGTATGCAATGATGCAGAGCTGTGGATTAGTGATGGATTATCTAATTGGATCAAAACATTTGGCAAATGCCGAGGAACGATTGAAGAATCGTGTGGGTGGCTATCAGATAAGTTAGAAGAATAGAGTATGATATAAAAACATAGAAAAGCGTTTTTTGTGCCAATAATTAATCAATACGCCACCTTTATTTATAAATGTATCAGTGCAAAATAATAATCTAATCTTTGCCAGTGCTACACAATTTGATGTTATTAAGTAGAATGCGGATTCTTTCTGCCTCCTCGTCAATCCTTGATGACAATAGAGAGTCTTGGGGATCTTTCCATGCAAATTCTATCACCGCATTGACCATATCATTC
>JALLBB010000121.1:0-23046 GCA_036939735.1 Discostella stelligera | reverse complement strand
TAAACTAAAACTCGATTCGCGAAAGTGATGGTATTTGAACGCGGCTCCCTAAAAAAAAACAAAAAACACCAACACAAAAAATAGACACACAAACGCACCGACGACGCCGACTCGGAGCTCCGAGACGAACAATCATCATTTAGCTGTAGCCTGCTGTAGTTCATTGAAGGACACCAACCGCAGCATCATTTCATCGTTGAGGTCTACGCTGCCAACTACTCCGCTGTCCATGGTAGTGGTCAGTTTCCGGCTGTATCAAGACAATGTCGAAATATTATCAGTCCAACGCCCGAGGCCTAGGCGGTGGAACGACCCAGCCACAACCACCAACCCTATCCCAGTGGAACAATTCAGTCATTTTGGAGCATCGCGATGGTGGCGGGGGCGCGGCGCTAACCTCGAATAATTGCCCTTCGCATCCTGTAATGGTCCGGCAACACTCGGAAAGAGCAGGCGCGAGCCACCACAACCACAATATTATGGCAATGGGCAAATATCAGTACCATTCAATTGGACTTCGAAATGGCCAATCCTATCATCCAAACGGTGATTCCTTGCAATACAATTCCATTTCAGCTCACCAGGATACCGCATCGTATCGAATGAGCGGATGTGGTGTTCCGCAGCATGCCGAAATGCCACCACTATTTAATCAAGGACAGGACTATCCTAGTCACCAATCATTTGCACATTCGTCACCAATCCTTAGTCCAAATAATTCATTACCGGATTCTACACATCATTCTTCTCAATTACCATGTAAATCAGAATTAGAGCAGATGGTCATTCCTCCACCACCACTTCCTCCACCCCTACCACCCCCTCTGTCCCCACGTGAGGAAAATTGCAGCCAACCAAAAGCGTGTCAGATAGAAGCGTTAACATCATCACATAGAAAGATTCCGCGTACATCTACCAGAGATCAAAACAATGACATCAACCAAACAGTAGACGCGATAAATGCATTATCGGAGCTTGAAAAACGATGGTCAGCAGCACCAGCAATGACAGGAAAGCGCCACCTAACGACGGGGGCGACGAAAAGTGCGAAGCGAAAGAAGCGACGCAGAAAACACAAGAAAAACAATGAGGCGGATAATCATGGTGAATGTCCTTCTGAAAATCTTGTAGCCATTCGTGATGCGGGGGAATGGATTGATGTGATGGATTCTCCATCAACAGAAAATGCGCCCTTGTCGGAGAACCAACATGCAAATCATCTTACACCGAACGAAAGAGAGATTGACTTCCCTTCGTTAAGAGAAGATGTTGATCCTCGCATAGTATCACTTGCGCATGACTTTCCTCCGTTAACATCTTCATCCCAGAAAAATGACAGCTCTCGAGTTGACCCTCTTGCGTCGTATGCTTCCGTTCTGAAGCGAAGTTTAGACGATAACGGTAGCGGTGGCCGCCAAGACTCGATGAATCAAATTATTTCATTTTTGGAAGATAATAACGAGGAGATGGATATCTCTGATGATGAGTCCGAAATGCAAGTTACGAAAGATTTTGGAGCATGTGAAGGGGGGGATGGACCATCTGCTACAAATTCGTCTTCCCAGACTGACGAGCCTCAAACCTTATTACACCAAGAGCAGGAAATTTTCGCCACGGAAAAACGGGCAACGAAGCTCGCTGAGCTAAAAGCCAAGGCGAAACTTGCAAGTGCTAAGCTACGAATGGCCGAGGATCAGAAATCGCGGGGTCTACAGGCGAGGGAATTACGCGAGCCTGCCGAAGTTGCGGCTTCGCGTCCATCGTCCTTGTTGATACCGCATAGACTCCCTAATGACACCGCAATTCTTGATGTGGAATCCCTGGAAGATAAGAATGCCGTGCAGGTAGATCCAATAGATGAATTTAGTCATGTAAATAGTCAACCTCAATGTGCAGGTCAAGTCAACCCTACATCAATATTTTATCAAGTGAAATGCGCACCAATCACTCTCGCGAAAGAAGAGAAAGGCAAGAGCGCAAAGTCACTGAAGCAGAAGTTGCATCTTGCTCGGCTAAAGTTAGAGATCAAAAAGAAAGAGTTAGAGAAAAAAGAGCTTGAGATGAAGAAGCAATCTCACTCTACGGGTGGATTAGATGTGTACAAAATAGAGGCCACACAGCCGCTTGGGATCCCTTCGAAAGTCGAAGCAGAATTCAATCAATTTGGTGATGTAAAATCTTCGGAGTATTCAAAACATAAGGGAAATTTGCTGTTCAATCAAAGTCGTTTGAACGACCCAATCAACGCAGGTGCAGATGATAAAATCGCGCTGATCAAATCTGAACCCTCCAAAGTACGAGACAAGAAAGAATTAGGCGCAAAGCTTGAGCAGTTGCGACAGCGTCAAAAGGAACTGAAAACGCAAAATGAAAATGCTAATTTGCGTCATCTTATTCAGAGACAGAGGGGGGTACTTCAAGCGCAACAGAAAGAATTGGTTGAAATAACTTCCCAGCTTCAAGCATGTACTGACGACCTCAAGTCAAAACAGGAATTACTAGATCAATCGGAGAGTAGAGTGGAGGAGATGAAGCACCGAAAACGAATTATAGAAGGAATGGGTCTACGCGCCACGAAGCAACTGATGGCATCGAGGAAGACACTGAACGAGCGTCGAAGGGAAAGGTAAGTATAAGTGTGTGTTTCCATTCATTGTGTATTCACGGTTATCTGTATTGTTCTTCCTACAGCCATTAACGGTCTAAGCCCCCATTCACACATGTGCGTCTTGAATCAAGCGCCGTGCCCTTACTGAGGTAACTCCGAGCACCATCATCCCTTGCGTCGAAAAATCGTCATTGTTCGTTCTGTGCTTTAATCTTGAGCGAATCATACCGTTGAGATATGCCTTGACTCGTTCTTTCCCTCTTACACCATGTAATGCAGCAGGAAGCGCGACGCATGATTGTGTTTTACAGTTTCAGAGTAAGTATCATTGATTTTCTGTTGTGGCGGAAATGTGGAATTCGAACAATAGTTTTAGGCGATAGAGTACTGGCTGGTACTTATTGCCGATGAAAGGGTTTCAGGGAATGAATGGCAATGGCATACTCGATGTCTCTGTCATGCCATTATCATACGACACAAGTAGGTTAGTCATGTATTAAGCAATAACAATGAGCAAATAATGCATAGTTGCCTGAACGAAATCTCCGATCAACGTTTCAACTTGTGCCCAACTAATACACCGAGCCCGAAGAACAACACAGCCAGTGCGCCGTGGCTTATCATCCCATGCGATGAGTTCAATGGGTTTATTGAACGTGAACACATAATCTCTGCAATATATTTTTTGACATCATCATGGTCGGTCTCAGTGGCGCAACTCTCCTCATCACTGTCGCCATCACTAACATCATCGTGTATAATTCGTCGGCGAAGGTAGGAGTTCGGTACAACCGACAGCGATAAATCAGATTCCCAACAAACGACGCTGAATAGGCCAGACTCTTGGTAGCACATGTGATACGATAGTACCTTCAATGGCAAATCCGGAACACTCACTTTATTCATCAAAGTGACAGGTGACCACTCGCAGTCCTCAGCGTCATATGCCTCCCAGCTATTTGATGTGTCGTCAACTCCTACGCTACCACAAATGGGAAAATTTCCGTGAAGTGTTTTTCCCCCACATCCGAGTGATGACATCATGACGTCCATGGGAGAAGATTCGATTTCTGATGCATTCCTAATCGAAATCTTCTTCCTCGATGGCTTTGAGTTGTCTCCATATGCACTGCTTTTCACAACTGCAACCGTCGGCACGAACGAAAGACTATGGTCGTCCTTCCATCTTAGAGGTACACATGGCCCCTCGGATAAATCAATCGAGATTTCCTCCCAATTTACATCGTGGAAACATAAAGTTCTCGCACTGTAAAACTTCCCATCGTTCCATAATGCTTGAACGTGAATTCCTGATGGAAATGAGGTGTCATACCACGCTCGTTTGTTGGTCATACAAGTGATTGCATTTGCGCATGCTTGTGTGTCAAACCCAAATCCAAATGGGAGACCACCCAATATTGCTCCACTCCCCGACGGGAAAGTAGTCTTGTAGAGAGGTAGTGTAATGTTCCATTGGGACTGGAATATGACATCATACAACTCAATAAATGCTGTTACTAGGTTTCCACTTTGGTCATCTCCTCCAACCGAGCTGTGGTCGGGTTGATTTATTGTTAAGATACGTCCAGGAAACCAGCCTACTCTAAACCCATTTTCACAACTTCCAACATTCCCAACATACTTGACAACCACTCCATCATTGACAGCATGGCATCGACGACGAAATGGTTCCATCCAAGTTTCATCTCGTGGTATACCAATCGATGAAGGGGGGAGATCGGATGAGGTCTCACAAAAGCTGCACGGTCTTTTAAGAAGCTTCCCGTCTTCCATCCCTTTTCCTAGAAAGAGTGTTGTCAACCGATTACCTTTGATCCTTGCCATTTCATCGGCGAGATATTCAATGACCTGTTCCCAAGTTGGTCGAGACAAAACATTCTCTTTGGTGCCATTAACTAATGGTGTCATAGTATTATTATCTTGGATCGGATGTTTGCCATTTTTTGTAGATAGATAGTTCAGATTGATGGAAGAATTCAAGTCTCCAGTGAATGCACGTATGAAACACTCTGTCATCGTCCACTCTAGTCCAGCTTCATCCGCTGGCGGCACAGACATGATGCATCCATAACTTACATTCAACGAGGATGCATCTCGATATTTTTGTACTACAGCCTGTCCAAACCCCCCAGAATGGCAGCAATCGATAATGCACCAAACAGTCCCTCCCTTGAATTTTCTTTCCAATAGCTCAATGATATCTGTGTGTTTAACCCAAGGTTCAGTGAGCATTTCTCCATTTTTGACACTATGCCGCCCAGTGCAAAACTCATGCTGCTTGCCATGACCACCATAATAGAATAACAGAGTATCTGATGCACATGATTGTCGTGAAAGAAATTTGTTCCTCCTTCTTCGTAAATCCAAAAGACATTCGAGCGAGTGCAAGATATTCGATCGGGTGGCCATCTCGTCATACAGTTCCACCAGATGTTCCTTGGGTAGTTGGACATGTTGGCCAACGAGACAGCGCGCCAAACCGATATCGCCGTGAGAGCATCGTTGCTCCGGCCAGTCTTGATTTACGCCTACAATGAAGGCGTAGTGTGCCATGGGTCATGAGATTCCTGTTCAATCGAAGTTGTTGAGCTGGTGGGTGGCGGGCTCTGTCATTGAAAATTAATGCTCGAAAATCGAAAATTGGTAGAAGAAGAAAAAATTAATCAGTTCCCTAGCATAAATCTGTCTCAAACAGTGCCCCCCCCCCGCCTGCTGTGCCTACTACCTACGTGGCTGTGCCAACTGTTCTACACTTCCACCATCTCCCCTGCGACCCAACATCATGACATGTTGTCTTTCAATTATTGCCTCGACATCATATCGAGGGCACATACGTGGCATTTTCCTTCGGCCGCCACGTTTAGGCTTGATTGTCAGTCAATTCGTAATCAATAACTGCGGACCTGAATGCATGCTATCGACGACACTCAACCATACCCGTCGGCTGTCATCGACGGGTGATGATCTTCTGGATGGAAAATTTTCCGCTAGTATTGAATCGGCAAAAGCAACTACGCAATGGAAGCGCACCCAATATAGTAAAATCGAGGCCAAGTTCCAACAACCAACAAATACCAGAGGCACAAATCCCGAAATTCAAGACAAACAACAGCAACTTGAACCGCTCGTCATTGACAATTATGATGACGTCCAACCAATGTGGAAGGGAATGGAGAGCCGTGTGACGAAGCGCGCAGCGTTGACTCTAGAACAGCGGGGAGGCATTAGTGGGCGAAGAAATGTTAGGAAAAGTGAAGAAGATATGTGGCTTGAGTCAGGGTTGTATGAAACCGACCATTCAGTTAAATGATATCCAAATTGGGAAAAGATTGCGTCAACTTTAGTGCGTCAATAAACATGCAAATAAAATTGTATCTAATGTCAAATGTGAGTAATTTAATTTTCATCGCTATCTTTCTACATTTCCTAACCCATCCTAAACATAGTCATTTCTTGCTGTTCATGCACTCAAGACGCCCCCTCCTACGATGGTTGTCGAAATAGGTTCTTGGCAACGAAAGCTGTCTCTCCTGAGGGAAACTGCGTCACCCTTCTTATCCGTGTCCTTGGCTTCTGCTCGCTTCGCCTCTGCCATTTGCTTCTTAACTCGAGCTTGTCCTGCCGCAAGGCGTGCAACTGGGACACGGTATGGTGAGCAGGACACATAATTCAATCCTACAGTATCGAAGAATGCAATACTCTTCGGATCACCTCCATGCTCTCCACAAACTGAGAGCGATAAGAGGGGATTTGCACTCTTTCCCAACGTGGCAGAGAGCTTCATCAAATAACCAACGCCTTCTTCATCAACAGTTTGAAATGGATCATCCTCGAAAATCCCGAGATCCAAATACTTGGGGATGAATCCGTTGCTGTCATCCCGTGAGATGCCCATGGTCATCTGCGTCAAGTCGTTTGTGCCATAAGAGAAGAAGGCACAGAGAGGCTTTCCGTCTTCGTCATCTTTCAATGCTGCAATTTTGTTTGAGACAAGTGCAGCTCGCGGGACTTCGATCATTGTCCCAATCTCGTAAGGAATGTCAACTCCACGTTCACTTCGGATACGCTCTGCTTCACGCTTGATGATAATGGCTTGGTTCTTGTATTCATTTATCGATCCAATGAGGGGAATCATGATACGTGGATGAGGTTTCGCAGTTTCGGGCGACTCTTCCATAAAATCCGCTGCCGCCGACATGATGGCTTCGACTTGCATTTTAGTAAAATCGGGCTTGATTATGCCTAAGCGACAACCTCGGAGACCCAGCATTGGATTTTCTTCATGCATCGATTCGATTCTGGCGAGCATGCGATTCACATCCTCTCCAAAGCCAAGCTCCTCGGCAATTTTCTCGTGAACTTGATCTGGACGAGGTAAGAATTCGTGCAAAGGAGGGTCCAAGAGGCGAATAGTGACAGGCATGCCGTTCATGGCAGTGAACAAATCCTTGAAGTCAGATCTCTGAAAGTGCTTGATGTGTTCAAGGTCGTCAAGGCACTCAGTGTGGAAGATCCAACGCCTCACAATTGGCAGGCGCTCGGGGCAGAAGAACATGTGTTCCGTGCGGCACAACCCGATTCCCATTGCACCATTCCCAGCGGCTTGCAGGGCGTCTGGACCAGAGTCGGCGTTGGCTAACACCTTCATAACTCCTTCTTCTTGGTCTGCCCATCCAAGGAGAACTTCAAGGTCACCTTTCAGGGTAGGTGTCTTTACTTCGATTGCAGCGTTGATGACTTCACCAGTTGTTCCATTGATGCTAATGACATCTCCTTCATTGAACACAACATCTGACTCCTTGACAGTCACAGTTTTGTTCGACTCGCTCACGATGATGTCAGAGCATCCACACACGCATGGTTTACCCCATCCCCTGGCTACAACAGCCGCATGACTTGTCATTCCACCTCTTGCTGTCAAAATACCAGAGGCTGCAAATCAATAAATGGTAAGCGTGTGGAGCTGTATATGACAATGCTTTAATAGCTAAGTATCAATTACACTCACCTGCCCACATACCACCTACATCTTCTGGGCTGGTTGTTTCTCGCACTAGAATAACACTTTCTCCCTTTGCCTTCATTTCTTCGGCTCTCGCTGGAGTAAAGACGATTTTGCCCACCGCAGCCCCTGGAGAACCGGGGAGACCCTTCGCGACAACTCCTTTCGTGTACTCATCCGACTTGAGGGCTTCAGGAGGAAATGTAGGGTGGAGAAGCTGCTCTACGTGCCTTGGTTCCACCTTGAGAAGGGCCTCGCTCTCTGTGCAAATGCCTTCCTTGACTAGTTCGGTGGCGATTCTGATGGCTGCAACTCCTGTTCGTTTGCCATTGCGGCATTGCAGCATCCAAAGCTTCCCCTTCTCGACGGTGAATTCCACATCCTGCATGTCTTTGAAGTAGTGCTCCAGCTTGTCAACATTCTCCAAAAACTTGGCATAAGCTTCGGGCAATACCTCTTTCATTCTTTGAATCGGCTGAGGGGTACGGATGCCAGCCACGACATCCTCACCTTGTGCGTTGATTAGGTATTCTCCATACAAGACATTCTCTCCTGTTGATGGATTGCGGCTGAAGGCTACCCCGGTGCCTGAGTCATCTCCCATGTTACCGAACACCATTGTCTGAATGTTGGTCGCTGTTCCGAGGAGATTTCTGACGTTGTTGATCTCACGGTACTTCACAGCGCGTGGAGTCATCCAACTCCCGAAGACGGCCTTGACGCATGCATAAAGTTGCTCGTATGGATCGGTGGGAAAGTGTTTCTCTTGTTTGTCGTAGACAGACATGTACTCGCGGCAAAGCCTCTTGAGATCGTCGGTATTAAGGTCAACGTCGTTCGTGGCGCCAGCATCAGCTTTCACCTTGTCTAGACGCTGTTCAAATTCTTCATGAGGAATTCCTAGGACCACTTCGCCGAACATGTCGAGGAGTCGACGATACGAATCCCAAGCGAATCTCTCATTGCCCGTGGCAGCGGCAAGTCCTTTAACGGTGGTGTCATTCAATCCTATGTTGAGAACAGTGTCCATCATTCCAGGCATTGACACTGGGTGGGTCGGTAGATGAATCAATGGACACGAATAATAAAATGCTAAGCTGATACGAAATGTAATTTATCAACACAATGGAACGAAATGAAGTACTCACTAGCGGCGCCACTGCGGCAGGAGAATAGTAGTGGGTCATTGCTGGATCCAAATGTTTTCCCCATGTCCTTTTCGATCCTTGCCACGTTTTCTCGGACGCTCTTCCATACGTCGGCTGGCAAATCATTTTCTTTGGCATAAATTTGGCAAAGTGGAGTTGTCAAGGTGAACCCAGGTGGCACATCCACCCCAATCTTTGACATTACCTGCAGACCAAGACCTTTTCCACCAACAATTTGCTTGTCAGGATCGACATCCGGCTTGGGAGCGGATCCTCCAAATGGGTAAATGTATTTCATGTTAAGATTTGTTGATAAACAATTAGTAGAGAACAGAGAGTTGGGTTTTATGATCCGATCCTTCTTCATCTTGGCTTCTGGATCTCGCAATCTCCAACATGATTTAGAGTTCTTGATTTGGCTTTGAGATTTGGGTTCGCATCGCTGGGTAGGTGTCAACTCGAAACTCGATCATTCATGGACAGAGTCGATCGGAATTCTTAGCTGACGTCATGCTGACAGATATGCCTCCTCGACGTCAGCTTGAGCGGCACACACCCACGCCGGCCGCTGCGCCTGCTCATTTTCACTCGTCGCACCATCACGATGATTCGCCTCCTAACCTTGGCGCCGAGGGCAATTTCCTCCTTTGCCCATCCACCTGCACTCGTCGTCAGAGCAAGCGAAATAGGACCACGCTGTGTCACTAGTGGCCGTGCCGCGTCAGGTTGTCTCCAAGCCCGCTCCGCTACTACCACCACTCCAATATTAATATCCCCTCGCCCGGTCGAAGCCGAAGCTGGGTTAGAGTCGGAAGGTGACACCTCATTCAAATATGATGAAGATCCATCTCCTCCGCGACGGAAGACCAAGACTGAACGTGAGAAAATACTTGAATCTCTTCCAGTCACCTATGCTGATATATCAAGGGCCAATGTGGCAATTCGCAACGGTGTTAAGCGGACGCCCTGCATCAAATCATATTTTCTATCCGAGCTACTCGGGGCCAATATTTTTCTCAAGACAGAATTTCAACAATTCACTGGTTCCTTCAAAGAACGAGGGGCACGGAACGCCATATTGACACTGCTCCGAGTGATGGGAAAGGAGAAGTTGCAACAGACGGGAGTTATTGCTGCCAGTGCTGGCAACCATGCCCTTGCATTGGCGTATCATGGGAAAGATCTTGGTGTGCCAGTGACGGTTGTTATGCCGACAGTTGCACCATTGGCAAAGGTGGATAAATGTCGAGTGAGTATAAGTCCCTTGTTTGATTTGTTATTTCGTGAATGCTGAACGCACTTATGCTTACGGCTCTTATTTATTTCCTCTTTAGAAATTTGGTGCGAAGATTATAATTGAAGGATCTCACATTGGTGAGGCCAAAGCATACGCAGAGCAACTCATTGCGTCAGAGGGTTTGGAGTACGTCAACGGGTATGATGATCCTCCAATTATAGCTGGGGCTGGCACCCTCGGCATCGAAATCATCGAAGACGTTCCATGTGTGGATGTGGTTGTTGTTCCTGTGGGAGGCGCAGGATTGATCGCGGGTATATCCTGTGCAGTCAAAACTCTCAAACCCGACGTTACTGTGTTTGGAGTGGAGCCGGAATTTGCAGCATCTTACATTGCTGCATTGAAGGCTGGAAAGCCTGTCCCTGTGGATATCACACCTACATTGGCTGATGGTCTTGCCGTACCCACCGTCGGGCCGCATGCGTTCGAGGTCGCACGGCAGTACGTCGATGAGTGTGTAACATGCACCGAGAAGGAGGTTAGTTTGGCAATTTTGCGTTTGATTGAAAATGAAAAAATGGTAGTGGAAGGTGGAGGAGCAACAGGTCTGGCGGCTCTCTTGCCTGGGGCTCAACTTGACCGGCCAGAGCTGAAGGGTAAAAACATCGTTATTCCTCTATGTGGAGGTAATATCGACACTACCGTGCTGGGCAGAGGTGAGTCCAGTTAGTATGACAGTGTTTCTCGATTTACCATCAACGTTTAGTTCTTACAATTCACACCAGTACTGGAGCGAGGTCTGGCGGCTGATGACAGATTGAAGGCATTGGTGGCCACGGTCAGTGACAGACCTGGAGGCATCGCGAGGCTTACGACCCTGCTCGGAAATAATGGCGCGAGTATTAAGGATATCTATCATGAACGAGCATTTCTCCATGCCAACATTGATCATGTCCGTGTGAAGGTCGTGATTGAGCTGCAAGGGAAGGACCATGCACTGAAAATTCAACAAATCTTGATCGCAGAAGGTTATAACCCTGTTTGGGACGATGATAACCACAAGAAGATGATTTAACACAATCCTTCGCTAATAGTTTATTAGGTAATTGCTGCAATAGTGAAAAGAGTTTTGATACATATCTAAACCTCATTCGTTTCATCTTCTCCCCTTTCTTCCTTGACCAGGTCCGGAATGCAACGAGTCCAAGTCAGAAACGTCACCACTTGCCTTCTCGTGGCGAACCAAACGAATTGGCGGAAGTTTGACCACAGGTCCTTTCACCTTCTCCTTGGTGGCATTTCTATAAGTCATTGCTGCGAACAAAGGGCCGCCTAGGAACAGTGCGTTTTCAACATCTGGATCCTTGTGGCAATGCAAATACACCGCTTTGTCGTCCATACTCTCCGCGAATTCAGAACATATCGTAGAGGTATCATCATCTAACTGCTCCTCAATCTGCGTTTTCAAGAACGGGTGTTGAATGTTATGTTTCTGTCTGAACTCACGGCACAGTTTATCGATTTCACGTGGCAACAGGATCTTAAGTGTCGTATGCTTTGTCACACTACTCCGAGAAGATCGATGGGACTGTTGGCTTCTTTGGCTGGCCAAACTTCGGTGGGTTCTGAAGCTTACCACGCTTTCAACATCTGTGTCTGCTTGCCTTCGTCTCGTTAAATTTTTGGACTGATGTGACGATTCCTTCGACTTCTGTTTCCGCTTCTCGGGCTCGAAGAACCCAATTGGTTGCAGGTACGGAGAGGACATGAATTCGGGGGCAATATTGTACTTCCGCATAGCCCAGTTCACATCCGAGTTGGATGCCTGTTGTTGAAGCACGCTCGTTTCCATTCTCCTTGTCTGGCAGGTCGATCATGTGAACCGAAACAATTCGAAAACTTGAAAAATAATGAGCAAAGCGAGGCTTTTGCGATTTGAATTTGAACGAGTCCGCCAACGAAGAGAGCACATCTGAACCTCCAGCGATTCCATTGTTAACACTCATTTCTTTTTCGTGTCAATAAGTATCACCATGCCAAGAATTTACAGGAAGAGGACCGACATTCCAATCCCGGAGCCACGACATCGAGTTGGACCAAAGGGGGTGTCATCTGGTATTTCATTCAGGAACCTTCCGTCTCCCTCATTAGATGAAATCAAAAAGGTTTGCGAGCACTATCAAATAAAATGTGCAGGAACGTACAAATCTCTTGCATCGAGATATCTTTACCAAATGGCCAGTGAGATTGAACTCTTGGTAGATGCCCTCAAGGATAGTGGTTTTGCAGGAAATGAGCAAGAACATTGCTTCAACGTGATCTTAGGTGAAATTGACGTTCTCTCAAAGAAAATGCGAGCGCGAAGTCAAGAAAAGAGGAATGATCGCTTTGGCCCAAGGAACATCAGTGGGACTCGCCCTGCCACTGCCCACCCTATTCGAGGGAAACAGAGGCGGTGCAACATGATGGTGAACGAATTAAGCGCCAGCCCAAGCCGCCAACGAAATAATGCTGATTCTGAATGCAAACGTGATGACGCTTGTCGTTGGCCAAAGGACAACACCGGCAGCTCACGCAGGGATAATGATTCGCTTGATTACCTTGACTTGGAACGCAATCATGAGAAAATTCTTCGCTGGTTACAGTATGATTCAAGCCGCCCACGAAGTTCTGTGGAATCGTTAGCACACCTCAACTTGGAAGGCCAGAATGAGGAAGTTCTTCGCTGGCTAAAGGAAGAGATTCAACGCAGCCAATCTCTAATCGATCAATCATGTTATTTGCACGATGCCGAACTTGTCAATGCCCACAATGAGTTGAAAAGGGTGAAGAAGGCAGCCAAGTTGTTGATCAAAGCCGTACACAAGAAGGGAAAGGAGAAGGCCGCAAAGTCGGAAGCTAATGCTGAAATGGAAAGGCTTCGAAGACTGCAGAGTCAGAAGATGATCGAGAGCTTAATCCAATCTCATTCTTCTCAGATAGATCTTCTGAAAAAGGGACTTCGTGTTGGCTCTCCAGAAAATACGAGAGATCAAGGTCGATTGAATCCATGTGGAGAGGTGCAGGACGAAAGGACTAGTGTTTCGTTTGGCTTCACTGAGTCCTCTGATCTTACGAGCATTCTCGATGATCTTGCTGAGGAGTCGTACCGACGATCAAAAGTTGAGAATACATGATTTATGCATCTATCCTAATGTTGCCCAATCTGCTCAAGAAAAAATATAGCACAGTACACGAAGTAATAACCTAGTTAAGTTTAGGCCGGTAATGTTAATTGACTCGTTCCTATTTACTTAGCTCTCGTTGTTGGATCTGAATTTTCATCATCATCAAACCTTGCAGGAAGACTTTTCTGCAATATTTCTTGATCGTTTCTGTCTAACTGTTCACTACTCAATAGTTCTCTCACTCGATTGAACACTTTTCCGACCAACTGCGGCCCCCGTAACAATCTCACCATAAATGCTTCTGTCACTCCCAAGGGTGAATCTTCATCAATTTCCATCGGTCTTCTCTCCCTTAAAAATCGCTGAAGACTAAAAAACCGTTCCTCCTCCTCTCTTCTAATAATTTGCCAATCCGCCACAGCCTTCCTCTCGACCTCACTCAAGCCACTATTTATCGATGCATCCTTCGGTCGCACCAACTTACCCTCGTTCGCTTCTCGATCCTTCACTCTTTGTCTCTCTGCTCGTATGATATCACCGACGTACCGCTCGAATTCTCCCAGCGGACCGGGAACGTCAATCGGCCGCACGACCTCCCCACCCCGTCTGCGAGATTGATCCATACGTAACCGTTCCGACTCGATGACTTTATCCAATGCCAATACCGCCCGAGCCTCCGCCTCCCCGAGCGGACCGCGAGATTTCATATCCTTGGGTCGGAGCGTGCCCGAGCGCACTCGTTCCACTTCCGAGTCTGTAATCTTACTTATAAATTGGAGGGCGGATCGTTCGAGATTTGAGAGCGGACCTGCCTCATCGGTAGAGGCCAGGTCTTTCGGCCGTATCAATTCTCCGTCTGATTCGGCGATGCGTCGAGCGCGTTTGCCCTCCTCTTCGATGACGGACATGAGCCATTGGACTGCAGATTTTTCGGCATTGCCCTGTAAAATATTTGAGTGTTTTAACTATGATGTGGGAAGCGAGGATATGTGGAGCTAACCTTCCTTACCAACGGGCCTCGCACCTCATCCCCAGCATCCATCGGCCTTGCGTAGGCGGGATCCCTCCCCATCATTCGCGCCATCCATTCTTCCTCCATTCTATCAGCTTGGTTCTTTTTAAATAGTGCCGAACGCCATTTGTAATCGACAAGGCTCAAGGAGGCTAGATTTCGTAGAGCTTGTTTGAAAACATGTCGTTTTCGTTCTCGTGCCTAGCAAAAAATGTAAAGGGGATGGCAAGAGGAGCAAAACACGATGAGGGTTTAGCGTACACTAGTTACGAAACGTCGAGGGAAAGAATTTAATATTGATATTCAGACACATCTCTTCCTCACCGACGGAAAATTGTCGTTGAGATTGTCGTCGTCATCTCCCAAGACCGAAGGGGCGAGACCTGCCGTCTTCGCCTCTACAATTGCATCAATATAATCATCGTCGCTGGCAGACAATGAGGATAATCTCGTTGGCGATTTTGTAGTCACGAAAGCAAAATAGTTATTTATATTGTTCTCTGTCCACGGAGTCGGACAGGGCCGATGGCGTGTAGGACTTATTGAATAGGCAGTGACGACGGCTGCGTATTGATGATCCAGCAAGAAGGAAGCGAGGCAAATGAGGCCAACGACTTGGGCGTGGACTATCATGGTGGCTGGGTTCATGATTTCATGTTCCTGAGTCTGCTTCTGGAGGTGGAGGATCGCTTCTGTGACGTCAATCAAGCGCCTTGCTCTCTTCGTACGTGGCAGATATTTTACTGGAGTCATTACGACAATAATTACAAGGCGATAATTGTGTACATCAGTACCGTTGCGACTGCGTCACCACCACCGTGACCACACTAAAATAACACACAACCATGACCGCCGCCACCGTCACCGCTGCCACCACGGAAGGCGACACCGAAATACCTGCACATTCTATGAAATTATCCCCCCTCTCATCTTCTTTCGAAGGGAAGTCGCTTGCTCGCATTGATCATTCACCCGCGAGGAGAACCTCGGCCGCTCCAACATCGTCTACGGCCAGTTCCAGCTCCAACACGGACACCGATGGCAGTGGCTCTTCTTACAACATGGACGATGACGATATCGGCGCATCGGATTATAACGAACATGACGAAGACTGCAATGATACTGACCGACAGAATTGTTACGACGAAACTCTTCGTCAATACTTTACCAAGTCTCACACACGACAGATGGACCAACTAGCTCAAGACGAGAACAGGAAATTGAACTTGAATCTCGGCTTGCCCATCGATCTAACGGTGTACACAAGACGCGAAACTGGAGAAGTCGATAATGTCAATGATTTTCCTCTCACTACCATCCCCTCCACGGGAATCATGACAAAAGTCTTGCGCCCGCCAATACAATTCCTCATCTGTGTGCTCGATCGTATCTTCTCGTACGTCGAAACCCCACTGTTTCAATTTTGGGACAATTGTATCCCATTATACATTCGTCAAAAACTCACATTCCTCGCATGGAGCATATACCTTCCTTTGCATAAATTATTTATCGGGCGACGGTCGGGATTGCATCGCGATGTTAGCTTGGAGTATCATGCACTGACGTCCGTTCTTTGGTGGGGACGATTGGTAAGAAAAGTGAAGAATGGATTCGTTTGTTCGTTCGATCGTCTTTCAGAGAGGGAGCACTACTTACATTCATCTCTCATTGTTTATTGTGTGGCACATCCTTCGAAGTTTCCCGTCACTATCAAACGAATGCGATTTTCATTGAGTCAATTGCATGTTTGGCACCCCCCTGATCGGTAAGGTGGATCTCTCCAATTCTCTACGTTGTTCCTGACAATTACGTTGTGTTCACTTATCAAGTTCTCCACGTGGTAGGTATCCTGAATGGACATTGGCAGAGAAGTATCGGAATATGGATGTAGCCTTCTCCCGAAAGGCTACCAATGGTAAAAGGTTTGGCATCCGCGGACATGTGCATGAAATTTATCATCAGATGAGCGCAAAGCGCACTCGTACGGGAATCCGAGAAGGTGATGTGCAGGAGGAAATATTGTCAACGGAGGAAATGACTGTGACTGGTCTATTTATTCAACACTCGCCTCAGCCATCGCAAAAGGTTATCTTTTGGATATACGGTGGTGCTTTCTTGGCTGGAGATAGTAGAGGCAACTTGGGGATTGCGGAAAAGATGGGCATGCTTTGTGCTGATGACGGTGATGATGCTAGTGACTGCGGTTGTACCAATGGTATGCGAGACGTCTTCATCCCCGACTACAGGCTTGTTCCTGAACATCACCTGGATGATGCAATTCACGATGTCACACTAGCATATGAGTATTTGATATACGAACGCAATATTCGGCCTGAAGATATAACATTAGTGGGGGTTAGTTCGGGAGGCGGTTTAGTCGTTCTACTTCTGCAGGCTCTCGCAAGGGCAAAACAAAAAGCTGAGGAGACTAGGAACGGAGGTACGGGAGACGACGACATGAGCACTATGAGTTGTGTTCCGATGCCTGCGGGAGGCGTCATGATTGGTCCATTTGTGGATTATTCTGAACCAAAAGGATCCATGAAAGAATTTATCAAACATGATTTGATCGTAAACCAAGTACGTGACGATTGTGTACATGCCTAACTATGCACCAACTGACTATCAACTCAATCATTCTCATCTCGCCATCAGTCTGTTTATGATGAGGGGATACCCTTTCTTGAGAAAGTTCTGGGCTCACACGAAGCTCGTGTTAAAGCTTCACCAGTCTACGGAAGCTTTGAAGGTCTCCCACCGCTTTGTATTTGTGTCAGCAAGCATGAAGTTGTGTATGACCAAGCGATGCTTCTTGCAAGACGTGCGGAAGACCAGGGCGTTGACGTCACCGTTGGCATTTGGAAGTACATGTGAGTTTAATGTGACTTACATCATTTTGTACTGAATTTATCCATCACTTCTTATCCCATTAATGATCTGTACCTACCAGGTGCCACGTTTTTCCTCTGCTATGTCCATTTGTGCCAGAGGGACAAGAGAGTTTCGATTTCATGTGTGAATGGATCAAAAAACACTAAAATCTAATAATCAACTCATCCATGATAGATTGAAGATGATTGATGCGTCTCTAGAGATACACCTTAATCTAAAACAGAATGATGTTTGATTTTTGTTCCTTTTTTCATTTTTGACTCGATTACTTAAAGACAGAATCCAACACACAAAACCCAAACATTCTGATGAGATGAAACAAATCTGCGATCGATTGCTATGAAGGCTTGGAAAAGGGCAATAGACATCAATGACATCCGCGCCGAAAAGGGTGGCAATCCAGATATTTATCGCCGAGCGTTGGCTGTCGTCGGGGACCGCTCTCGTTCTCATGCAGAATCATACATTGATGACGCGTTGTCTCTCGATTCTCTACGACGGTCCGCACTCACCAATCTCCAGGGTCTTCGTTCAAAGCTCTCAACTCTGCAAATTACAGTAATTGCTCCCAAGAAAAAAGCCAACGAAGATGTCGCACACGAGATAGATCAACTGAAGGAATGGAAAGCAGAAATTGCAAAGCTATCGAAGGAAGTGAACGAGTTGGAGCGTAGGAGGGACGAAGCCATAGCCAGCATCAACATGCTCTTGGAAAAATGCAATTTCGAGGATATAGAATCAGGTGATGGTGCAGAAGTTACCAGAAAAACTAATGACGACTGTTACAATGCTGGTATTCAAACGAAGAAACAATCGTTATCAGTATCAGCCGCAGCCTTCAAACCTCGAAGTCAGCTGGTTCTGACTGAGGAGACGGTACAATCGGAATCACCCCCTACCCTCCCTATTCTATCACAAGATCAAATTAAATCAATACCACCCGAAAGAATACTTAATTTAAATGTTGGTGTATTGGGTCATGTTGACACTGGAAAAACGTCCTTAGTGAAAACGCTCAGCTCCATACTTTCTACGGCCGCATTAGATAAATCACAGCAATCGCGGACGCGGGGCATCACATTAGATTTGGGATTCTCTGCATTTTTATTGCCCCTGCCGGAACACATGAGAACAGTGGGAAACTCGTGCAGTGATATAAATGAAAATTGCAAGAAGAATGCAAATTCCAAAGATAGCGACACAGAAAATAATACGCAACAACATCACGAATTACTTCAAATCACTTTAGTGGATTGTCCTGGTCACGCTTCACTCATCCGGACAATAATTGGAGGTGCGCAAATCATCGATATGATCTTGCTAGTCGTAGATGCAACCAAAGGAATGCAGACACAAACAGCGGAATGTCTGGTCATTGCGGAAATGACAACTCGCAACTTAATTGTCGTGCTGAATAAGATCGACCTGTTTCCCGAGAATGAGCGCGAAGAACGAGTGCGTTTGGCCGAGAAGAAAATGAGAGCATCGCTACGAGGGACGAAATTCGAAAATGCTCAAATGGTTGGGATAAGTGCATGTATCGGTGGTGAGAAGGTGGCGGCCGTAGGTGGTAGTGTTGCCGGAGGGGGGACGACCGCAGCAAAAATCGCGGGGACGAGCAATATTCACGGTCTCTTGGATCTACTACAATCTCAAATACGACCACCGAATCGAGATGTATTGTCGTCGCCGGATCGATTTCATTTCGCCGTTGATCACTGCTTCCCTATCAAGGGTCAGGGGACTGTGCTGACAGGAACAGTCCTTTCTGGGTCGGCCCGTCCTAATGAAATAGTGGAATTTCCTACTCTCGCCACACAAAAGAAGATCAAGGGACTTCAAATGTTCCGACGGAAGGCGAATATTATTCAACAAGGAGATCGGGCGGGGATATGTGTGTCTAACTTCGATGCCAAGCTGATGGAGCGTGGAATCATTGCTTCTCCTGGGACCGTGAAGTTAATTCGGGGAGCTATTGCAGTGGTACGAAAGGTGCGATTCTTTAAGGGAGCATTGAATTCGGGGTCCAAGTTTCACGTTAGTGTCGGTCATACGACGGTGATGGCAACTGTGACATTTTGGGGTGCACGTGAGATTGCAAAGCAGGTGCATGGAGAAGACGAGAAGATAGAGGAACGCAACGGCTCTGCAGCCTTCGGAAAATCCTCACTAGGTGGGTCTGCTGACTTGGCTGGATTGCCTCGGTTAAAGTTTGATTGGGAACAAGATTTTCTACATCAAGAGAACTATCTTGATGCCCTTCCAATATTAGACCGGAATGAGGAGACAATGAAGTTAGAAAATAGTAGGAATTGCGATAACCTGCCACCCCTACATTGGGCAAGGCTCGAGTTTCTCACCCCAGTTTACTGCCCCATGGATAGTCTTGTTATTGGCTCCAGGCTGGACACGGAAGTGAATGCCAATGCTTGTCGACTTGCATTTTCTGGTCGCTTAGTAGAAAAATACGATGCAAAATCTGTAAGTGGCGGCAGTCCATCAATGAGTTTTAACTATCACATTCGTTTAACAACTCCTTTTCTTTTCAATCTCTATTGCCTGAAGGATCACAACCGGTTGAAATCTTATACCCGAAAGGAAAGGGTTGGCATTGTTGATCGACTAGGAGATCCATATCGACGCACTGATGACAACAAACTGGTTCGATACGATGTATTCGGTACAGACTTATTCAAAAAGGAAACCAACATGAAGCAGTTTGTGGGTCTGCTGATTGAAACGAAGCAGGGCGATGTCGGGAGCATTCAATCATCCTTCGGGAACTCTGGTAAATTCCGAGTTCACTTTCCAGGAGGTGCCGAAATCAGTGAAGGTGACTCGCTATTTCTGCGCTTCAAACGATATACCAATGATCCAAAGAAAGCTATTCACCAGGATGGAAATCTTTCACCCGCGCGGGCTGGCACTATTGTTGACCTTCCGGCTAAGGCGAAGAAAAAAAAGCAGAATAAAAGCAAGAGTGGATCTACTACAAACAGATTAGCAGTGCAAACAACTGCAGATAGAGAACAGGGCTCTAATAATGCAATATCTCGCAACTACAATGGAGAGATTGAAAAAATCAAAGGAGAAATATTGCAGAATAAAAAGTACACCGTAGCGGTAGTATCAGGATTATTTTGCATGGAAGATGACATCACTCAATACAAGGGGCAGAGGGTTATTTGCTTGTCGACCGATGAGGAGGGCGTGGTTGATGGTTCATTTGGAAAAATGGGCAAATGCAAGGTATACTTCAAGGATGGTATTTCTGCGGAAATTGGAAGTCAAGTACAAATGATCATGTCAAGGTCAGGGGCCAGGGAAGAAAGAGTAGGCTAATCAGGGTCAGATGCAATAGATTCAGACTCTATCATGATTCAGATATGTATTACAGCATTACAATATTACATCATTATTAAATTTATTTCATAAAAGAAGTGGTAATATGCATGGTGAACCACTTCAACTAAGTTTCAGCTGGAAAAGACTGCTCCTTTGTTCCTTTCTCATCCCCTCATTATATTATTCACTCATCCTTAATCTTCTCCCCTAGATAGATTTATTCAATACTAGAGCATTGCACAGTCAAGGAAGCACCATAGCAATACTGTTTACATTTTAGCTATTGCAAAAATACGAGTTGGAGAATTTTTCACCTTTGAAACAACAGATCTCATCTACTACTATTTGGAGTAAGACCATGATATTTGGAGGGGTATTATCTCAAGTATTTGTTTGTTGTCCCCCAAAATCTCCTTGGGCAACATCTCTCATAATGGTTGCTTTTGACACTTGTAGATTTTTGATATTTTGATATTATTCCTATAACAGTGCTATGCATCACACATTCAAAAACTCCCTCCAACAAGATTTTAATGCAAATTGCCATTTTTGACCATGCTGGACACCCTTCTTATGGCTTATCAAATGGAATGAATCACTGTCAATATCTGTAAACATCTTCAGGATCATGCAATGGTCTGGACTAGGACCAGTGGCAATGGCTTTCCAGCCAGTTGAAGTGCACCAATTCAAATTGCATCTAAAAGGTGTTGCATGCACATGATGATGACAAAAATAAGGCTGACACCAATGACAGCATAACCCATCATAATAAAAGAGATAAACAGGCAAAGAAAACTACTGCTACCACATTATCAGAAACAGCATCTATTGCAACACTCCAGCCGCTGGCCGCTGTCAGCAGAAGCAAGTAGACTTCATCAACAGAATCTTGCAAGTACTGCAAGCATGTGCTGCTGTTGGAATGAATTTGCAGTGTGCCTATTTCAAACCAACCCCATCCCTGTGACGTAAGCCAGAAGTCAAGTCAAATTGGCTTAGAAACACAAGGCAGTGGAAATTACAGGCACAAGAGGAGTACTAGTAATCGGAGCAGGCCGGGCCACTGTGCAATGACATTCACTCAAATAAAATGTAGACTAAAAACAAGAGAGCACTATGAGTGCAAACATGATGTTAATTATATGTAGGATGATGTGGCAACTATTTTATGAGCAATACTTCTATCAAGGGTAATTTACTTAACAAGAAGCATGATTGTTAACTTGATTAGAAGCCTACTATGAGATGAAACCTTGTGACATAACAGAAGCCTAGTCCTTTTGTACTTTATTATGTAGGTAGCAATATTTTCTGAGTGTCAGAAAATGATGACGCAATTTGCTGGGTGTCACAACAAAGCTGTCTACGTATGTGTAGAATGAGTTCTGGTTACTTAAGAACTGTTGTCAGATAGACAAAATAACATGACAGCTGTCTTGTTTAAGGCTGGGTCATCTTAGCTGCTGAGGAATTGACGTATCCAATTCAGCATTAGAGCTTGATGGACCAGTTTAAGTATTGCACTTGCTTGAGGGATTTTAATGCTGGGTGGCTTACGCTTAATGCCATATGAGTCACATACAGCTGTGCAACGTAAATTGAATTTGCTCCCATTGTCATAAATGATTTGTTTACATCATGGGTGTCTACACAACTTGTGTTTATTGTTCCGGTGTGGCGCAAAAATTAATGTTTCAGAGACCAAATATATTTCTCAGGCAGTATTTTGCGATTTCAGTTGAGTACCAATTCTGCCGCAGAAACCCTTTTTTCCTGTCAATTTTTTGTTAATGTTTGAAACATGAATTTTTTTCCTTTTTTAATGTTTCAGCCATCATTATTGCAATCCTAGAACATAGTGATACCTACTTTGATCCAATCTAGTTGGCCTCAACTGTGTTAAATACCTCAGGCATTAATTTTATCTTGCTTTTTTAATGCCTGAAACATTTTATTGTTGATCACTATTGATACTGATTCCCACGGATAATTGTCATGGGGATGTTTTTTTCAATTAATGTTTGAAACATTATTTTGAGACATTAAGTAGAATACTACACTTTTACACAGATCGCTAGGTCATCCTCAAATCTCAACCTGTTCAGGAAGCATCTGTTCCTCTCAATGATGGCCTCCGTTGGTGGCCTCCAATCATCCAATTCCCTTTCAATTTCTTTCTTCAACATAGTTTCTCCGTCAACTTTTCCCTTTCTAAGCACCGCAATGTAATCTGTCCTTGACAGGCCAAAGAAGTCTTCCTTGTGGTATAAAAACACACACTTTGCACCAGTCCAGCATCTCTTGCTGTAGACACACAGTGGAGTGTTATGGCACAAGGTACAGATCCAGCGAGTTGACTCACCACACACGTCACATTTTTTTGGATTGGTCATGTGTTTAATTGCTGAGAAATGAAGTTGTATTTCATCGATCGTCTTGCAAAACCGAGGTAGACTCCTTGCTGCTGTCAGGTTAGTATGTGTCACTCCCGTGTCTGGAAATATTTCATCTGATAAATCCTTACTTCTCCTTCTCTTCTTGTGAGTTTGAGTACTTACGCGGAACTTTTCATCTCCTGCATACTTCATGTTTCGGGGATCATATAATAACA
>JALLBB010000120.1:0-23085 GCA_036939735.1 Discostella stelligera | reverse complement strand
CAACATCTACTTCTCTCTCAATCATACTTACCTTAAACAGCTTGAGTCGGATCAATTCGCGGCTTGGGCAAGTGGAGGAGCTGGTCTGTTCACGGATGGAATACTCCAGACTGTACGTGATCCCACTTCACTTAGTGCTCAGCGCTAAGTCTGTTTATAATTTTTGACTTGGTTCAATTGGCGCTTGCGCCTCGAGCCGCCCCTTTACCCCCCATCACCACCCCTTACCAATCCCCACAAACAATAACTTTCATCACCAATGTACACCAAGCAGACTCCCGCGTACATCATCTTTGAGAGGAGAACGGAGAAGAAACATCATCTTCAGACAGTTTGCATACGACTAAGATGGAGAGTAGTAAATCATTTTTTCTTATCACAGGCTTCAAATTTCATGTGGGCTTGACATGCAATATCATAACAACATGCCGAGGATTGATCGCTCGATACAAAATCATCTTCGGTCACCTCCGAGGGTTCCTTGCCAAATGGTAACTTTTCGCTTGTGTCATCAAATACTCCATTGCCGCCCGAACTCCCTCACCGGTTTTCGCCGATCCTCCAAAGAAGAAAATATTTCCACAATCGGATGCACGCTGACTGTGACAGTGCCCGTTGGTAGTACATTCCAGAACGATAGGACTAGGTCGAGGAAATCCATAGAGTGTCGCTAGGCTTTCAAAGTCAACAACTCGTTTTGACACATCGTCACCATCCAAAATGATGGTACCATCCTTGACGACGTTTTCTTTTATTCCTCCAATAAAATTATCCTCCTCGTCTGCATTCCAGCTTATACCCCTTTTTCCAACATCATGTTGTTGGTGTTGCACTTTCCCATTCGCATTTGCTCTCTCCAAACTGTCATTGTACTCTTGATACGCTACATCTAATTGATTGGCAAATATCAAAACTGGTAATCCACATCGTACGCGTCGATTCAAGATATCGTTCGCACACATTTGCTCAAAGACGTATCTGGAGTGACGTAGCTTTGGGATGGATGTTTCTGCGGCATTAACTACATATATGATGGCGTCGGCATCTTGGTAGTATCGCTCCCAGAGCGGTCGCATTTTTTCCTGTGTATGGATTCCGTGGTTGTGTAAAAAATGAATGAGAAGAGAAAACAGTAGTGATGTCTAATGCTCTCAATTCATAGCACTCAATGCTTCTCTTTCGGGACGAAAGTCGAATAAAAATGTTGATACACCATATAAAATCAACGCACCGCACCACTTAAATCGAATATGGAACATTTGCATCCACGCATATCCAACGTGGCCAAATTCTGCCCTAAGGTCGGCCGTATTCGATCTAATGGGAACATTTTCTTGAATTGGTTTCCACCCGCGCCGCCGCCACCAGCAGCAGCAGCACTGCCAGCCCGAGTCTTCTTGACGTCAAATTCTTCCTCCTCTTGATAATTAATGTAATAATCACGGAGGTATTCCGTATTCCAGGATGGATCCTCGAGATGCTCTTCATCCAATCGTTGTTCCTCGTATTCATCATCATCGTCAGTATCCACAAGGACGGCATTGGAATACTTCATGGGCGATGGGCACCGTAATAGACCGATAAATGCGTTTTTCCGATGTTGTACGGATGGTGCTGTAGTTGGTCTTGTTAATTTCATAGAATTCTGTTCTGATGATGATGACGGCGGAGGAACCGTGGATTGGACCGACTTTGTTCCTGATGTGTTCTGCTGTGGTAGGACCGCCATTGATGTAATCATCTGATCGGAAGAGGAGCCATGATCAGTCTCATCCTTCTCTAATATTGGCACGAGTGGAGGAGGACATATTTGTTCCAAAGCAAGAGCATTTGCCGCCAACCCTAAACTGCTCCTCGCATCAACGACGGATTCTTTCCTCATAGCATTATCGTCATTGTGGTTAAAAAATCCTTCGTTTAGCATGTGTTCCACCAGACGTCGGCTCTCCGATGCCTGTTTGGGAGGCAACGGCGGAGGGAGACGTGCTGCTCTGGTACCAGCGCCGCCCCCAAATCTCGCGCGTTGTTGTTGTTGTTGTTGTTTTGTCAGCACGATGCCATTCCTTGTTTCGTCGTATCCTTGTTCATCGTCCACCAACCCCGCCACGGCCGCACCTCCCTTGACATACATAGACGGCAAGAACAAAGTAGACGATGACGCATCACCGCTATTGTTGTCGTTATAGATTTCGGTAACTTTAATCCGTTCCAACAGTGCCGTCTTCCCCGATCCGTCCAACCCCAAGATAACAATTGATAGTTTGGGGGGCGCAAAATACGACTGATAAATTCCAGTGGCGAGGCTGAACATTTGATTAGTTTGTTTTGCGTTTTTTGGGATGCGAGGCTTTTATCCACTCTCTCTCTAGAGAGAGAGATACTTCTTGTTATTTCCGTCGCGAGGCTCGGCGGTGGCGTCGTCATGATGTTTTTGTTGCAACAGCAAGCAAAACTATGAGAGGCAGAAGGAAAGTGTTGCGCAAAGATATTTCGAAAAAAAGGCAACTTAAAAGCGGAATTTTGATTTTTAGATTGTTCGTTATTTGTGTACCTCTACATGACGTACCATTATTTTTTTTGGGTGTGTGACTCACCGACAGACTTTCGCGTCTGCCGCTGGCTGACGACGACCTCGACGACGCCGCCCTACTACACCCTCTACACGCCATCCCACCAGAGTGCCGAAGGAACAAAGAATAATCCCAGCCGAGGCAGAAATTTGACCGTAGAAGATGGGTAGAGCACAGGAGAGAGTATCAATTGCAAATTAAATTGCTTCTATTGGAGGAGCGACCTTCGCTTCTATCTTGAGAGTGCACAGAGTGAAAAATCTTCGTCCACAGACTGCTCCGGAATCAACTTCTTGTCTTACTCGACGGTTCTCGATTGATCCAGTCTCGGCGCCGGCCCGTAACATAGGTTCCCATCGCTGCTGCAACTATTATTCAGTGTCGGTTCGTACTTGTTCTTTCCCCGCAAACCAATTATTGAACAGAAGATGCGCTTCGCTAGCAAAGCATGGGTGCTCACCGTCGCCACAGTGGCGTGCGGGTGGTCGAGTCCACTTCGTCTTGTCCGAGGCTTTCAGTGGTCGTCGAAGCCACGAGGCTACAGCGTTAGCTCTAGATCATCGATTCAAGCCTCCACTGCAACTACCACCACGAACGAGGCATCCGCGACATCGACAGACTCGGCGGTTGCTGCTGTTGCTCCCAGACATGACATGACCTATGCCGAAGTGAACCACCTCGCCTTTCGCGCGTTGCAACGCGAGTGCAAAGCTTTGGGATTGTCTGCGGCAGGTACCACGGCCGCATTGCGAGGAAGATTGCTGGAACACTTTGGATTGATGGGGCAGGAAAGTGCTGGTGCCGATTCGGAGGTTGCTGCTCCAATGGAAGCTGAGGTGGAGGTACGTTTCATTATATACTCTGTTGGGATTTATTTACTGATTACGAGGAAAATAATCATCGCACCATCCTCGTCGAAATAAACAGGAACTATGCGCGACCGACGGCATAACCTTCTGCGACGAATCCGATCCAGAGTATGATTTCAAAATAGTTCTCAACCAGGTCATGCAAAAATCTTCCCTCGGACATTGGAAGACAGCCACGCGCAAACTCAAGACCCTGCGCAACAAACACTCGACGCCGGAGCGTCCCGTTCCACGCGAGGCCTACCTCGCCGTCTTGGAGGCGTGTGCCGCCGACCGATTGAATGGAGCACGGGCAGCCGAGCCAGCACGTAAAATACTGGAGGATATGGCCACGTTTGGGTATGCCATCCCATCCGAGTTGGCAAATGTGTGTGTAGTATCGTCACTGGGGGAGGGGGCAGGAGCGATGCACGACGATTGCGGTGGTATTGATACCGCATTGGCCATGGTGGCGGCGATCGAATCCTCTCCCGAGGGTTCGAGTCTTTTGACGGATGCGACCTACGGTCGCCTGGTGTCGGCACTGGCCAAGGAAAAAGCCATTGAGGAAGCCATTCTCGTGTTACGTTCCATGGTTGTGGAAAAGTCCTTCACGCCGCCGTTGAGTACCTTTGCGACCGTGGCCAAGGCCGCGGCCATGTCGTCAGATGTTCGCCACGCTGAGGATGTGTTGCAGGTACTTACCTTTGCCAAGGCAGCTGGCTACGAACTCGACAATATTGCAGCAGTAGAGACGGGTCGAGAATTATTGGCCAGTGGCGTCATTGCCTCCGAGAAGATGGACAATTTAGCATTAGGATTACGTCTACTAACTGCGGCTGCCAAGGCCCAGGGGTGTGCTCCCGATAGCGGCGATGCTCTCGTGGCCACGTCCTCATCGGCTGCACAGCGTGCGTGTACGCTCATTCACAAGAAGGCGATTGGTAAGGCGTGTGAGGATGAGAATTGGAAGTTGGCCGTGAAATTATTGGAGTTAATGCCAAAGAGAGGACTTTCGCCAGCCACGAGTGTTTGGAGGAAAGTTCTGGCGACTTGTTGCAAGAACGAGAAGAGTCGTAAGGCTACAGCGATTTTGCTCGATTGGGTAAGAACTCAGTGCAGTCATGTATGGCCTTGGACATGCCACGATTCCCTTCGTTGCTCACTCACAAACATGCTCTTTCCGTGCCGTTGCCCATCCTTCCGTTTTAGGTCACGCTGGCAGACGCAGGAAAAGCGGAAAAGCCGCCGGTCTCAGTATTCAACACCGTTGTCAACACATGTGAGGTTTGTGGCGAGGAAGAATTGACAGTTAAGGTCCTTGATGTGATGAAACAAACGTTGGAAATGGAAGGAAACATAATCACATTCAACATTGCTCTAAAGCGATTGGCTAAGTTGGGCAACATCATCGGATGCGAGGGAATACTCATTGGCATGCTCAATGAAGGTCTCGAGCCCAATGTTGTCTCCTACACCACAACAATCGGTGCGTGTGCCAAAGAAGGAATGAAAAACCCTGCCATGGCATCAGTTTGGCTCCAACGGATGCGATCGCGCAATGTACAACCAAATTACCATACGTACAACACGGCCCTGGCGGCGTGTCTCGATGGAAAGCTTGAGAGCACCTTCATCGGATCAAAGATCGCAGCGGAGATGCTTGAAGATGCGGAGAAAGAAATTGCATGTGGACTCAAGGTGAGTTTGTTTAGCTGGTAGTCCTCATCGACCGTACTTTAGGTCAGGCTACGGATTGCTCACCGTGGTGTGTCATTTCCCAGGGCTCGGCGAAGTTCAAATCAACGCTGCCAGATGCTTATACTAAGGTGGTGGCTCGACAACTCATGAAACAACTGAGAGAGAATTGGCGAAATGGAGACATTGATATGACCCTTGCAAAATCAACAACAAGGGTGCCGCTGCTCAAATTGGTCGATTTTGACAAAACCATCGAAGCAGCAAGAATGACTGAAGTTGAATGCGACGTAGCAGAGGAGGATGAGAAGGATGAGAATGCAGAGCAAGATTTTGAGTTCTTACTTTTGAAAGAACTACACAAAGATGATCATCGTACTGCTATGGTATAGATGAAGTGAATAAATATTACTGTGTTCGCTTGCTAGCAGCTATTTAGTCCTCTTGTTGATTTCAAGGAACTGCGAGTGTCGATCGTTCTCGAAACCGGAGACTCTGATTGACGTCTCATGGAGAGGGAGAGCATTGTGTAAATATTAAGGAAATTCTATCTAATTGTCCTTGATGATTGTCAGCTCATATGCCTCATCAGAAGAGGAAACTTGGTGTGATGGAAGAAGGATGTCGAATAGAGAGGCATGTCGTGAAATTGATGATTGAACATATATCAAGAATTGCACAGAACAGTGGCATGTCGGTATTTATTCACTCCAGTTGTTTCGAACGTTGTCGTTATATTTAATTCATAGACAGCTTACATCATACATTTGACTTACTGCACGTAGACCCAGCCACAGAGAAATTACAGCTGCACATCCCCGAGTGCATTAATTGGTATTTGCCTATGTTCCTACTTGATTCCATCCCCAAACCTATGTTATAACAGTGGGGGTTTCTGTTCCGCAGAAAGTCTTGATATCACAGAGATCAAGGGCAATCTTTGTAAGTTCTTCGAGAGCAGTTGGAACGGGCAAGTCGAGCTTTTGGGATTCGTACTGCTCGATATACATGCGAACTGTGGCTCCAGATCCAGCGGTTCCAGAAAGACGGAAGATGATTCTAGATCCATCAGACATGAGGAAGCGAATACCCTGCTTCTGAGCTACTGAGCCATCTACCGGATCAACATACTTGAAGTCATCGGCGATGGAAATCGTATAACTTCCAACAGTGCGGCCTGTGTTGGAGCCAGACTCTGCACGCATCTTGTTCATCATAGCTGTGGCCCCATCCTTGTCCATGCCCTCAAAGTCCCAACGGCAGTAGTAGTTACGACCATATTTTGACCAGTGCTTCTTCACAATGTCTTCGACGGTAACAAGTGGTTTGGATGCATCGGGGTTGTGTGCGGCCAAGATGTTCAACCACGCCAGCACAGCCCAGATACCATCCTTCTCGCGAACGTGGTCGGAACCAGTTCCAAAACTCTCCTCTCCACAGATGAAGGGAGTGTAATCCTTTCCTTTGAAGATGACTTTCGAGTCCATGAGATTACCAAAGAATTTCCATCCAGTGGGTGTCTCGAAAAAGTCGAGGTTCAAATCTTTCGCAACGAGATCAACAGCGCCGCTTGTTGGCATGGATCTCGCAACAGCCTTCAGGCCGCCTTGAGAACTGAAGAATGGGATGCAATTGGCATTGGCGACAATCACAGCAAGGGAATCAGATGGGGTGACGAAAAATTGAGTTCCTAGGATCATGTTTCTATCACCGTCACCATCGGCAGCTGCACCAAAAGATGGGATGGGGCCAGTGACATCGATCTTTTCGCCCTTGGCATTCAATCCCATGGTTGCGACAAGCTCCTTGGCATATGTCAAGTTGGGATCAGCGTGTCCTCCATTGAAGTCGTCTTTAGGAATGTGGTTAGTAAGAACAGACTCCGGTTGTCCGAGTTCATCAACGAACACAGACTTGGAATAAGGTCCATTCACACCATGCATGGAGTCGTACACCATGGTGAAATCGTCACGGTTGAGCAAGGCCTTGATTGCATCGAAGTCAAATATCGTCTTGAGAAGTTCAACATGAGATTGAGTGGAAGGAATAATCTCTACCACAACTGAACTACTTCCATCTTCCGACACGATGGTAGTTGATCCAACTTCAGATAGGTCGACTTCAGGGAAGTCAGAGCAGATCTTATAGTTCTTGATGGATTTCGTGTTGGCAAAGGTAGCTTGCATAAGATATTCGGGTGCAGGGCCACCATTCTGCGTGTTATACTTGATACCGAAATCTTCATCAGGACCTCCGGGGTTGTGACTTGCAGTGAGGATGAATGCCCCAAATGCCTTTTGCCACACAGGACCTCGCTCACGAATTGTTGCCGAGACGGCAGGAGTTGAGAGCAAACCGTCCTTGCCGATCCAGAACCGCTTCACGCCATTGGCAACGCCCATTTTAATAATTGTCTGAATCGCCTTGTCATTGAAGTAACGGCCATCCCCTCCGACCATAAGAGTCCCCTCGGACATGTTTGTTCCTCCGGCAATGACAGCATCGAATACAGATTGCACGAAATTGTTTAGATATTTCTCTGACATAAACTCCTTCGTCTTCTTACGAAGGCCGGATGTCCCAGGTTCCTGACCACTGATGGGAGCGGTCTTCACTACAGTTGGCTTCAATGTGCCAAGCCCAACAGCTTCGGTGACGTCCAAATCTACGTCTTCGATCTTGCCAGTGACAAACTTTGACTCTTCGCTCTTGTTGGTAACGGAAACGTTGCCAACAAAACGGGTGGACCTGTTCATGCGAACGCTACCCTTGATTGTGAGGCGCTTGCAGCTGACAAGCGATGGTACGCCTCCAGCCGTGGCTTCCTCGAGAGCTCCAACAAGCTTGTACTTCTTGGAGTCGAGAGAGATGATAGGAGCAATTCCTCCGCATGCAGGGTTGAGAACGGGACGGTAATCTTCAGTGATGATGTACGCATCACTTCGGAGAAGGAGGAGATCGTCGCACTTCTTCACGGGAGCGAAGCGAGTACGAGGAACTACCACAGCACTCGCTCCATCGAAACATTCAATAGCTGCGCCCATGGCGGTCTCAAGCTGAATGACCTTTTGTGAGCCATCATCCTTGGGATCCACGGTTTTGTGATTCATGATCATTGGAAGGGGGATAAAACCACCAAATTTATCAACAATTTCCTGAAGCTTGTCAAGGCGGATCCAAAGGTTGTTCGTGTTGAAGAACTGATGTTTGGAAATATCCTGGAAGGCAGCCTCATCCTCTGCGGCACACATGGCAGACTCGCGAAGAATCAAGTGATTGTCGGAGTTCCGAATCGCAAGGTGCCCTCCTTTCTTATCGTTTTCAGTTCTTTCGCAGCACTCCATCATGAACGAAGCTTCGGTTGTGGCAAAGTGGGTGAGGATTTTCAAGTCGAGAGTTGCACCGAGATTGTCAGAGTTAGATACGAACATGTACTTGTACCCTTCCTCAATGAGGGAGGCTAAACTGCCAGAGCCGATGAGGGCGGCATACAAGTCACCGTGTCCAGGGGGGCACCATTCGTTGCTTGGGTCAGTCACACATGTAGCAGGCTGGCAATCACGTGAATGAATCAAAGCAAGATTTGAGGCGCAAAAAATGTCAACGAATTTGAACAATATCATAATATCAGTGACTCACCTCAAAAGTAGTTGCGTCCAGCTTAGGGACCTTATTTTGAAGCATCTCCAATCCATCCTCGGCAGCAATGTTAGGATACTTGGTCTTGAAGAAAGTCATTGTGTCCTCACTCGTAGAAAAGCTATTCATCAACATGAACTTAACCTTCTGCCCGAATTCCTTCCTCATGCACATGACCTGCTTGGCCGTCAAGTCCAAGAAGGTATCACCATTCTTCACCTCGAGCAAACTCTTGGCCTTGTCAAGTCCCATACCCGTTCCCAACCCACCGTTGAGTTTGAGGACAACCGTCTGCGATAGGAGGGCGGCATTGGGTTCGGCAGCAATGGAGTCGGTATGCACAAGTCCGGGGACGGGTGTAATGGTAGACTCGGGGATAAAGCCAGTGTTGCCGGAAACGAGAGAGTTGAAAGAAGATTCGAAGGCGGAAATAGCCGATTGGGCAATGCCCTCCGCCATCATTTTCGCCTGTTTTGTGACAGGAGTTCGAAAGATAACTGAATCATTTAGTACATCGTATTCAATAAATATGATGGGTTCGCGTAATCTCTTGATCGATGCAAACATAGACTCACCCGGCAGGGTTCAAAAGAAGCCATAGTTTAACGCTATGCTTGAATAACTAGTGGATCTAGGTGCAATGGGAAATCCGCTACCTGATGAAGGTGAACAAATTGTTTTATGTGTTCCTTGTGATAGGTCCAGGATGCGGGATGGGTTGAGATAACGCGTGCGCAATCGAGGCAGGTGGTAGGTGAGTTGAGGAAGAGATGACGAATGTGAAGGTTCGTATCTATCATAATACTACCGACGCTCTATCCGCACACCAACGTAACACCACCGTCGTCGTCATCGTCGGTGCAGCTGGTGGTAAAGTAAGCAAATACCAATCTAAGACAAATATTAGAAATATCATCATGGAAAAATCAACCACAATTTATTCATCATGGTAATTTTATATATTTCAATACCCCTATAATCTCCTCACGTCAGAAAGTTATCTTTTGTGCACACTCTTTTTCGTTCTCTGAGAAAAAAAAAACACAACTCCCAGATCGAATCTTCCGCAGAACAAGCTGAATCCACAAACAAATGATTGATAAGAAGTCAAAGGCAAAAAACAAGAGGTGGAATAGGTTGCATACTAGAGTTGGGTCTCCTATGTTTTGCTTGTGTTGCACCTTGGGGTCTTTCGTGGGCTCGTGGCATACCACTAGAGCTCTGCCTATCTAGTTCTCGGGTTTGGTAGGCAATAGTGCTGTGATTATTTGTTATTTGTCTTGGAGTCTTGAGGTTCATTTCGTTTTGTGCGTAGGAAAGTGACGATCGACGACATCGGCGCAAGAACTGAATAACAGTCTCAAAAGTAACTGGCAAAGGGACTGGGGCTTAACTCATAACTATGCACTACTTAACAAAACATTCACCTCAACCTTAAATGGAAAGGACATGAACATTGACGTGCCTGCCTGTGACATCTTGCACATTCCTCAACATTACAACATGTGTGAATACTACCCAATCTAACCCTGATGCCTTGCATCAGTTCACCGTAAAACTTTGTCTCTTAATCTAAACTATCTGATACTAAACGGGAGCTTACAAACCTCAAATATCTGCACTCATTTGGCTGCTGAAGCTTAAATAATAGCATCAGCAACCTTTGGCTTGGGTCTAGAAGCTTCTTGTCCCGTGGGGATAATCTCTCCAGACTCGTCCAGAACCCTACTAAAATATGCAATTGTTTTCTCGAGGCCTTCCTTAACAGTAACCTTCGGCTCCCATTTTAATTCTCGCTTGGCTGTGCTAATATCTGGCTTCCGTTGAGTAGGATCATCCTTTGTCGCTGGCAAGAAGGTAATTTCGCTGTTACTTCCAGTGATATCTTTGATGTATTCTGCAAAATCCTTTACAGTGTACTCGTCAGGATTGCCTAGATTCACGGGCAAATCATATTCTCCATCCATCAAGGCATGCAATCCATCAACCAAGTCAGAAACATACTGGAAACTCCTCGTTTGACTTCCGTCTCCGTAAATCGTCAACGGCTTGTCTTGCAGCGATTGAATGATGAAGTTAGATACTACCCTCCCGTCATTGGGGTGCATTCGTGGACCGAACGTGTTGAATATCCGAGCGACTCGTACGTCGATGCCGTTTTGATTTTTGTACGAGTACATCATCGTTTCGGCAACGCGCTTGCCTTCATCGTAGCACGAGCGAGGACCTATCGTATTAACGTTACCGAAATAGCTTTCCGGCTGTGGATGAACCTTGGGGTCTCCGTATATCTCAGAAGTTGATGTTAATAGAATCTTGGCCTTGACTCGTTTGGCCAATCCGAGCATGTTGATTGTGCCCATGGTACTAGTCTTAAAAAATATAGGGTAGCAATTATTTAATTAGCATGGATGCGCATCATTCCCTTACGAGCACAAACCACAATGTAATGGCTCACCTTAATGGTCTTAACAGGGTTGTACTGGTAGTGCGGAGGACTACGAAAAAATGAGCATCCATTAATTAGATCACATCAGAAACCAGGAAAATCTCAGTCGACGCTATATAATCTTACCTAGCAGGGCATGCAAGGTGGAATATCTCATCCACCTCTAGCATGATTGGCTCAGTCACATCATGGACAATTAACGAGAAGTGAGGGTGATGCATCCAGTGTTCAATATTCTTCTTCTGTCCAGTGAAGAAATTGTCGAGGACAATGACCTCATGGCCCTCCATCATGAGCCTATCCGTTAAGTGAGATCCGACAAATCCAGCACCTCCAGTGATCAAAATCTTTTTGCGTTTGGAATCGGGAAGGATTTTCTGAATCGAGTATTTCGGAATGGAATGGGATGAGATGAGGATGCGCTTGACATATTGTGTAGTGTATCATCAAACATCAGCGACCAGATTGAAATAAACTCACTGTTTTCATCACATGCGGATTGGTCGGTGTGGGAACGGATTGAGAGCCGAGAAGCTTCTGCGTTTCAACAAAGCGTTGCTGAGCTTCGGATAGATCTTCCGAGGCATCCTCTTGTTCTCTGAAGGTGTGCTTTTTGTTGTGAACAGCAGGGAGGGAAAGCGTTTCCGAATTCTTGCGTTCTGATAGTTGCTCACCGTCGTCCTCGTCTTCTACCAGATCCTTGCCTGAAGCAGGATTACTGTCCTCCGCACCACCGGATGAAGCACGACGACGATTGTACAGAGCTGAACTCGATTCTCCCCGTAATAACATCGCTGCAGTCGCGTCGCGGTGCTGGGTGTGCATCATATTCGTGGGACTGCTGAGAGCTACATCATTCGGAACCACCTCGCGCTGCTGCTCCAACTTCTTAACGATGGCATCCAGACTGGCGTTGGTGTTTGGGTAGCTTCCGCTAATGGCAATGAGATACCCAAGGCCCATCCCGGCCAAGAGGAGAAGGATCGACTGGTGATTCAGCATGCGCGACGACGATGATGATGACGATGACGATGGGCCATAGTATGATCCTGCAATTTGACCGCCGGGAGATGGGATTCGGGGCTCACTGCCATAGGGGTTGCCGAACCGACGGCGGGCTTGACGTGGGAGGACGACCATGGGCGGGCAAGAGGCGGCGAGGCTTGTCAGAGATCGGAGCTGTGTCGGGCTGATTATTATTTTGTCATAGAGCCGAGAATACAGGAATAATATTATTGAAAAATTGAAATGGAAATCGTGCCGAACAACTACGAATTCGACCGAACCAACTGAAAAATCAAAAAATCACATTTTGTAGACCACCGATCTCTCTGCTCTGTCAAATTCAAGGTAGACTCTAGATACCTGACTCAACTGTCACATCATTTTATTATTTATCATACTACCACTTTATCATTTATCCATCATTTATCATTATCATCAAAACAGAACAAAACTCTCTTTCACGGCAAATGGTAATTGGCAAATGCATTCAATTTGAATTTGAAGAGTTGAAGAGTTGAAGAGTTGAAGAAATGCGGTTCCTGCCAACGTTTCCTGGGCGCAAAAAACAAGCGCACTTCCTCGTTTCGTTTAACATGAAACAATTTTCGACAAAACCATCGCCCATCGTCGAACTTCGACAATATCAAATCCATCCTTCACAATTCTCTCTCTACATGGAGAGGACAACTCGATCGGCTCCATTGCGCAAAAGCCTGCCACTGGCATTCTTTGGATTTCCAGAGACGGGGGCTACCCTGAATACTGCCGTCCATTTATACCACTATCCTGGGGGGCATAGTGAACGATTAGAACGGCGAACTGCATTGGCGAGAAATAATGAGTGGAAAGAATATTTGGAAGAAGTGAAATCATGCATGGTGGAGCAGACGAGTGAGATATTCGTCGAGGCGAAACAAGTGAAGGATCTGCATGGGATTAAGGGACTACAATATTGGATAGATATGGATAATACCTTAAAAAGCGACGCTGAACGCGACAATAAAAGTATCGTTGAATTGCGCAAGTACCAGCTAAGACTCGGTTATGATTCTGTGCCTAAATTCCTTGACATATACTCGGCAGCGCTACCGTCAAAGCTGAGAGCGGTTGGACATCCATCAACTGAATTAGTGACCTTATTAGTGAGTGATGTGGGACGTTTGAATACTGTGTACGAAGTGTGGAAGCATGGCGGGGAAATCATGGGACAAGATACTGCAACAAATTATTGTGGGTTGCAAGCTATGGAACAGAGCCGTCAAGCGTCAAGGGGCGCACAGGAGTGGAGAAAGGGTATTGCGCGAATTGCCGAATTAGCTGATTCGTTTGATACCTCAATTTTGAAGGCAATGCCGTTCTCACCACTTCGGTGAGGGATAGCTCCATGATAGTACAGTAAATGTCAAAGAAAAATAACGTTGAAATTTAATTGGTATCATGTATCAATAGGGCAATAGCTCAGTGGAACTCGGATGGGTTGGTCCATGCGTCGGCATCCGTCTCAGCCTGATAGTGTTCAAACAGAGTCTGTGCATCAAGGCCGATAAGTTCTCCCTTCACATGCTTGTGCGCAGCATCGGCAAAGACTTTCACGAGCTGCATATTCGTTAACAGGGGGATACCAAAGTCGACAGCAGTCCTCCTCATCAAGAAGTTATCCTCCAGACGTTTCGACTCATAAGTAGGAACATTCACAACCATGCAAATCTCTTTCTCCCGAATCATGTCAAGTGCATTTGGGATGTTCCCAACTCCTTGTTCAGTAGGATATCCAACGATTGTGCACGGGACACCATTCTTGAGGAGAACATCCCCCGTCGCTTTTGTGGCGAAGAGTTTGTAGCCCAGTTCATGCAGCTGATACGCACTATGAGTCATATCATTTTCAAGACTCGACTGAACACTGAGAAGGATATTCTTCTTTGGCATTTTGAATCCGGTGGAAAGAAGAGCCTTTAAGAATGCTTCTTCCTTGTTGGCTCCAAAGCACGCTACCTCACCAGTTGATGCCATCTCAACACCAAGAACAGGGTCAGATCCGCGGAGTCGAGTGAATGAGAACATAGGAGCCTTAACACCAACAAAGTTGCTAGGCCGTCCCCTAGTTTCAAGAGTGGGCAAGTTCATGTCAGAAGTATCAGCTCCAACGATTGCCTTGGTTGCTGCCTCGATAAAGTCAACCCCCATTGTCTTGGACACGAAGGGGAACGAACGAGATGCTCGCACATTGCATTCGATGCACATGACATCAGTGCCTTTGGCAACAAACTGGATATTTACTGGACCTGTGATATTAAGACGTTTGGCTATCTTGCGAGAAGCATCTCTGACACGCTCCATTTGATAGGCTGTGAGTCCTTGAGGTGGCAATACAAGAGTTGCATCTCCAGAGTGGACACCAGCGTTCTCGATATGCTCATGAATGGCCGCAGCAATGAGCTCTCCATCCTTGGCAACACCGTCCATTTCAATCTCAACAGCTCCTTCGATGAAGTCGGAGATGACAACCGGGTGCTCCTTGGAAACTTCCGCTGCTTCGCTGAGACATGCTTTCAGTTGGTCATCAGTCCAGGCAACGTTCATCGCAGCTCCACTTAGAACATAGGAAGGGCGAACCAACACTGTGGGGTGCGAACGTCAATAAGTGTCATATTGGAAGTTAGTTATAATATTTGAGCCAGTGACCACGTACCAGGATATCCAACGCTGTTAGCAAATTCAAACGCGCTTTCGACACTTGTGAGCTCCCTCCAACGAGGCTGTTGAACACCGATTTCATCAACCATGTCTGAAAACTTCATCCTGTCTTCCGCATTATCAATCATCTTCGCGGATGTTCCCAAAATCTTGACTCCAGCCTTGTCGAGCGGGATAGCTAGACCGTTCGGAATCTGACCGCCTACGCTAACGATGACACCCTCGGCGTTGTCCTTCTCATAAATATCTCGAATGCGCTCGCCACTAAGCTCATCGAAATACAGTCTGTCACACTCGTCATAATCAGTTGAAACAGTCTCAGGGTTGTAGTTAACCATGGTGGCTTTTTCCCCCAGTGAGCGAAGTGTTCGAATGGCGCTCACTCCACACCAATCAAACTCAATTGATGATCCAATTCTGTACGCGCCACTCCCAAGGACCATGACCCCCCCATCCGCAGGCTCGACATCGTCTTCGCTGCCATGATAAGTAGTGTAGAGATAATTTGTGTCTGCTGGATATTCAGCGGCAAGTGTGTCAATCTGCTTGGTATTAGGAGTTATATTGAAACTCTTTCTCTTCACGCGAACGTCATCCTCCGTTGAGTTCGTGTAGGCCGCAATTTGCTTATCAGAATATCCATTTTTCTTGGCCTCCAAAAGCATGGCGTGATCCACATCAGCCAAAGTCTTCCCCTTCATAGCATCGCTCGTCTTAACGATTGACTCGCATCGACGAAGGAACCAGTGGTCAATCTTTGTAAGATCGTGGATTTCCTGAACGGAGAGTGTCTTCTCGTGCATCGCTTGAGCAATTGCAAAAATACGACGGTCAGTGGGAACCTTCAGCTCTTGAATGAGGTCATCCATAGTCTCGAAACGCTTCTTTGGTTCGAAACCAGGATTGGAGGGATCCACCATGCGGATAGCCTTCTGAAGAGACTCCTCCATTGTGCGTCCGATGCTCATGACTTCACCAACGCTCTTCATGGCAGATCCAATATTGGTAGCTACCCCCTGAAATTTGCTCATATCCCAACGAGGAATCTTGGTCACAATGTAATCCAAACTTGGCTCGAAAAAAGCCTGCGTCTTCTTCGTGACGGCATTTTGAACGTCATTCAAAGGAATACCAAGTCCAAGCTTGGCTGCCACGAAGGCAAGGGGATATCCAGTGGCCTTGGAAGCAAGTGCAGATGAACGAGAAAGTCGAGCATTTACCTCGATAATACAATACTCAAGAGATTCCGGGTGAAGGGCATACTGAATGTTACACTCTCCAACGATACCCAAGTGTTTGACAACCTGACGCAGATATTAGAACAGGAGCAAGTAGAGGCAGAGAAAATACGAAGCAAAATTTTCAAAGCTTACCCGAATGGCTGTTTCACGGAGCATGTGGTACTCCTCGTCGGATAGAGTCTGCGATGGAGCCATTACAATACTATCACCAGTGTGGATGCCTAGAGGATCGAAGTTTTCCATGTTACAGACAGTGACGCAATTGTCATACATGTCCCTCACAACTTCATACTCCACTTCCTTCCACCCAAGCATACTCTTCTCGACGAGAATTTGAGGACTGGTAGCCAATGCCTTCTTGGCATTCTCGCGAAGGTGTTCCTCGTCCACGCAGATACCACTACCCAGCCCACCGAGCGCGAAGGCCGATCGAATCATGAGAGGAAATCCTGTCTTCTTGGATGCCTCAACAGCTTCCTCGATGGTTTTGGCAGTGTAACTCTCGGCAATCTTTTCGTTGATTTCGTGAAGCTTGTCGCTGAAAAGCTGACGATCTTCGGTGTCAATTACCGCTTGGATCTGGGTTCCAAGAACCTGGACGTTATACTTGTCAAAAATACCTGCCTGATATAGTTCCACGGCGCAGTTGAGGGCTGTTTGTCCTCCCATGGAAACAACAATGCCATCAGGTTTCTCTTTCTTGATAACCTCCTCTACAAAGTCAGGGGTTACCGGTAAGAAGTAGGTATGATCGGCCTTGTTGTGAATGGATTTGTTATCCATATTAGTTTGAACCGACGCAATGTTGGGGTTCATTAGTACAACCTCTTTTCCCTCTTCCTTGAGTGCCTTGATGGCTTGTCCTCCAGAATAGTCGAACTCGCCAGCTTGGCCGATGGATGTACCTCCACTACCGAGAAGAAGAATCTTCTTAACATTCGGCTTGGTTTGGGCAAGCTTGCGCACCGGGAACTGAATCGGCGCTTTGGGATCCTTGCAAGCGGCAAGGAAGGTGTCAAACATGAACTCGGTATCAGTCGGTCCGTTTCTGAACTCCGGGTGGAATTGGGCAGTGAAGTATGGGCGACTCTTGTGAATGAAGCCTTCGTTACTGCCATCGTTAAGATTGGTGAAGAGTTCACGGTAGTCCTCGCCAAGGGTTGTGGTGTCGACGTGATATCCATGGTTCTGTGAAGTAATGTAACACTCTCCTGTGGCATGATTGATTACCGGCTGATTCTGACCTCGATTACCAAACGGGAGCTTCTTTGCCTGGCCGCCGGCAGCAATACCAAGGAGTTGATTTCCTAAACAGATACCAAAGATGGGCTTCACCTCGCTGTCGGGGACAGATATGGCCTTCGACAGCTGATCAATCGTCTCCTTGCAGTACGTCGGGTCTCCTGGACCATTCGAGAGGAAAATACCATCATACTTGTGCATATCTGCGGCGAACGGGTAGTCCCAGGGAACGACAGTCAACTCGCAATTCCTCTCGACTAGCAATCTGATCATATTGTACTTCATTCCGCAATCGACACCCATAATCTTGATAGGATTGCCCTTTCCGTACGTCTTGATTTCTTTGGTACTAACTTCGGCGACCAAATGACGGTCGTTTGGGTTCACCCAAGAAGTAGGCGGGGGGGCATCTAGATCGACCTCGATGCGACCGACCAACGCACCCTTCTCGCGAATTTTCTTTGTCAACATTCGAGTATCAATGTCGCACAATCCCGGAACGCCCTCCTCCTTGAGCCAATCGCCGAGGGAGGAGGCCGCCTTCCAGTGCGAGTAGTGATGGGAGTAATCTTGCACGATGAGACCCGATGCATGGATTTTGTACGATTCGAACATGGCCGGCAATCCGTATTTGTCGATTTTTTTACGGCAAGGTACTCCGTAGTTTCCAACCATGGGGGTGGTGAGTGTAATGATCTAGAGGAACAATATGGGAAAGATGAAATGATGTTGATGAGCCATGGAATGCGCAAGACTTGTTGGAATTTTGGAATATTCAGTTAGGTTTGTGAATGTGTAGATATCTTACCTGACCTTGATAGGAAGGGTCCGTTAACGCCTCGGGATAGCCAACCATACCGGTAGTGAAAACCACCTACCAGTGGCAAATGTAATTGAGACATGATGGGGTCAGGAGAATTGAAATGGACAAACTGCGGACTTACCTCTCCGCTCACACTCTCGTGGCAACCAAAGCTTCTTCCAGTAAGCGTAGATCCATCCTCCAAGTGCAGCCTCGCCAACGCCGTAGGTGGCTTGGCGTCATCTCCGCTTTGGGTGGCCAGAAAACGATTAGCGGTCGCTGGAGTTGCGGCTGCATGTCTACCACTGTTCGAGACCCTGCCGAGGAAGGCAGAGCTATGGATGCCGCCCCTTGCGAACGAGCGGAGCATCGATGTCATATTGCGTGAACGAAGAGACGATGGAGATAGTAATGATGAGTAATCTGCCAGAGGATGATGATTTTTTATGATGAGTGGCTGCGAATGATAATGAGGATGATATCTTAAAGTCGGAGTGTTACAACAACTCTGCACCTATTGTCAGGAAAGAAGAGAAGGCTAATGATTGGTTGTGATTGCTCTCTGATGCTCTGTATTGAAGTTGTATCCTCAAATTAAAAACAAAAATACAAATGCAACTGCAACTATCGAAAACTGATCTTCCGTCGAATCTTTTGCGCTTTGGATCGGGTTCGGATGAGAGTGTATCGTGGTGGACTGTGGTGGAGCTGGAGCGGAGTCGGCGGCGGCAGGAGGCCGGAAGAAGCCGAAAAAGAGGCCAAGCAGGGAAGTGAAGCAGGGATGAGGAATCACAAGGTACGGAAGAATGGTAGATATGTAACGTGTGTAGATAGGTAGTGTAGATATCTTCTTCTTGCGTCCTCTCTTTATTCCCACGATGGAGTTCGTAGCTTTCGTAGTATGATTTGATGATGTGGCAGGACGTCATGCTGACGACATCACAGTTGAGACCCGCAAATGCTGACGATGTCACAGTGTAGAGTTGTGCGTAACATCTCAATCTCTCTCGACCTGGTCACCGACCTCTCGCTCTCGCCATGATTTATGGCAGTATCACATACGATACTACGAATTTCGATCCCCATCTCTCCGCTCCTTTTCTCTCCTCGCTCCACCGGCTCCAAGCTGGCTCTCGCTCCTCGCCTCCTTGTGGGCTAAAATTTACAAAACTTCTCTTAAAAACAATGTTTTTTAACAACGACAAACTTTTGCTTTGTAACGGTCTTCAGTGATGATGGCGGAGGGTCAAACCATGGTCACCGACAATCCAGTTCACGGAGCCTCAGTAAGATCAGGATAATGTGAAGTTGGTATTTAATTATGTATCGTTGATTTTTCTTTGACCTTGCCATCGTTATCTTGCCATTTCGCAAAATAAAATCCCTCGCTTTGTTTACTTACCAAAGGAGATTACATTTCTCGCTGGAGAAGCATGTCTCTATTCCGTCGTAAGACAGTGTGCACTCTCACTTGGATGGAAGCTTATTCTTGAAGATGCCAATGAGATCGCAAAACGGAATTGTCACGTCGTGTGGATCGACCGATCATTCAATGACAGCTTATTTTTCACCATCCAGCCTTGGCAACGGATCAATCACTTCCCTGGGATGACCAACATATGCAAAAAGGCATCAATGGCGAGAAATTTAGAGCTTATGAAAAAGGAATTTCCGCGAGAATACTCATTTTACCCCACAACGTATGTCCTTCCTCAGAGCATGTCGACATTCAAGTCTCTCTTTGCTCCCAGTGGACTGAGCAAAAGCGTCTACATTATCAAACCCTCTGGGGGGGCGCAAGGGAAGGGAATTTTTCTCACAAGAAAACTCGAGGATGTGGAACACATGAATACGGTCTGTGTTGCTCAACAGTACATTCACAATCCACTCTTGATAGACAAGAAGAAGTTTGATCTTCGAATCTACGTCCTCGTCACAAGCTGCTCTCCATTGCGGGTGTATTTGTTTCGTGACGGGCTAGTCCGAATCTGTGCAGTGGAGTATGAACGTCCGAATGCGAGCAATATGGATGAAAGATGCATGCACCTCACAAATTATGCTGTAAATAAGCACAGTGACAAGTATGAGCGAGATGATAAAGGATCGACATTGGGTAATGTTGGGAGCAAACGGAGTATAAATTGGTTCTTGGCTTGGTTGCGTACCGAGTATGGCGAGGCAGCTGCGTCTGAATTGTGGTCAAAGATTGGAGATATGTGCGTCTTAACGATCATTAGCATTCTGCCCGTACTACAGAGAGATTATGCGTCTACATTTGAAAGGCAACGTTTCATACCAAATCATGATCCTGCTCCTTTAGAAACGTCGGGTGCTGATGAAAATGCAACAGCCACGGACAATGCAACAGCAACGGACAATTATACTCGAAGGAGTCGCTGCTTTGAAATCCTTGGGTTCGATATTATGATTGATACTGACTTAAAGCCATCGTTAATTGAGGTAAATCATCTACCGTCATGGGGCACTGACAGCCCACTGGATGAGGCAATCAAATCTCGAGTCATAACTCAAGCGCTCTCTGCGATCAATGTGAGTTCGCACGACAAGATATTCTTTGAACGTGCAAGACGGAGGCACAGACTAAAAAGGAGGCAAACAATTGGCGTGTCGGAGGGCATAAGTGAAAAGGTTGCTAGGCACAACAATCAACTAGATAATTTTTCCACACCAACCAAGAGAGAACCGTCATTATTTGACAGTCAACGTGCAGAAAAGAGGATCCGACTTGTTTATGAAAAACACGCGCCCGAAAAAATTGCTTCCATCAAAGAGCTTTTGAGCAGATATCGTGGGTACGAAGAGTGGCTTGCGATGAAAATAGAAGAAAAATACTGTGATGACGATCATGAAGTGAGCTCCAGCTCCGATGATGAGGATCCACCCGAAAACAAACAGATTGAATTGGATAATGAGCGTGAATTGAGAATGTTTGACGAGGAAGAAAAAATGCTTAAGGATTATGACCGGATATATCCACCAACAAACACTGCTTGTGTAAGCCTTGCAAGATATGGAGAAATGGAAAGATATATCCGTCGAATGGATGAGGCACAGCAAAGGCGCCTCACTTGTCCGTTGCAACAGAGGAACACAAACGTTGACGCCGGTAAAGAATTGAGCGCAACTTGTGTTTCGAGCAGGGATGGTTGTAATGGAGCAAATGACCACTTGGACTCAACAAAGGAGAATGCTAAAGTCCATGGTCCTCCAACGAAAAAGCAGATTGAATACGCTGACCGCCTCAGCAGAGGTTATTCCGTGGAAGACACTCATGTCGACAATAAGAATGCTAGAAGAAAAACTAGCAACGCTCGCAATGACATCAATGAGGATGAGAATCCATTCTATCATCTTATTGATCGTGTACAACACTCTCGTGAGCTCTCAAAAGAAGCGAGGAATCGCGCAGAGAAGAAGTTGCGTGACAGGTCATCCAAGGGAACAGCCATTAGACAGCAAACATTGGGGCTTGATATACCTTAGACTAGAAATACCAGGCTAAAATAAATACTACCTCTTTTAGTCATATATCATCAGGGAACGCATTTGACATTATTTTCCCACCTAATATGGCACCAAGCATTGGCCCAAGCAAGTGACTAATCTGCGCCACCAGAGGTCCTTCCTTGTGTTTACTCACGCAGCTCAATGCGTAGATCAAATTTGGTCCAAAAACACTTGCTTGTCCATTGAAATCGACGCTGAATGAATATATCGGATACATTATTAAAAGGGCGTAGCCTCTGCGTATGCCATTAATTCTCAACAGTTCTGGAATCACAAGCAAGGCCACAGTGAAGAGGGCGTTCACAATGGTCTCCCGCACGATGTCGATAATCCACAAACTCTTTTGCGAATACACCACAGGCTCGAGAGCGTGGGATGAAATAATCCTGATTGGACCGATAATTTGCATCAACCAGAAAGCGACGGCGGGAACAAGGAAATGTATCGGTAAAATGATTGCCAACTGTCGCAGGCTCAATCGTCCCATACTCATTTCACAGATTCGACATGGCAAATTTGGAATGAAGCCAAATTTATCATTCAGGGGGTACAAAATCCAAGTGGATCCGAATGCGAAACCCGGGGCGTTGCGAGTGACCACCTTCGCTGGAAACATGGCTAAAACCCAACTCGCCAGAACGGATATGAACGTGATCGTCTCTGCCCTCAATTGATGCGCCCAGCCGCTCCCATCACAACTGTTAGATAACGAGGAGGAATAATACTCCCCGCATATCTTATCATCATTTGACTTCTCGTTACCATCGTCGGATCGGAACGTTGACAGCGACACTAGAAGTGACAGGCACATTCGAATGACGGGCGCAATCAGGGACCAAACAAGTACTCCGGTGATCTCACGCGAGATGAAAGTCTTCATCGTGGAGGAAAACATTGATCATCTAGTCTGCTGCATCGATTATCTAGAGGATGTCATCGATTTGGGGCATTAGCAATAGAGCAATAGCAATAGGAAAGGCATACACACAAAGAGTGCGACACTCCTCGATGTTGTTGTTACCCTCGATGTCTATTTATTCCTTCGTAGAAATGTACCACAGGCAAAAAACTCGATCTGTCCCACCACTCCGACGTCACCATGGCGTCTGCTTTTGTCCGCCCATAGGAAGCCTGTGGTGGGTTACTGACAAAGTGAATATCCGCCTCATGCACAAACGCTAGGCTCTCATCTGACCACTCAGCTTGGTCTGGATCCATCTGGTACCCCCCTGACTGATGATCAATCAATTGACCCTTTTTTGACAGTTGGCATTGACTTAATGATATGGATACTCAATTATGCCATGATAAGAAAGGCATACACACAAAGAGTGCGACACTCCTCGATGTTGTTGTTACCCTCGAT
>JALLBB010000119.1:0-34388 GCA_036939735.1 Discostella stelligera | reverse complement strand
TTCCATTTTAAGGTCACTTTTAATATTAAGGAATGGTCTGTCTGGACACATCCCTGGGTACCCATTGGATGTGGCTAAAATAGCTACACCTTTGGCTATGTACTGGAGTGTACCATGTGGCCTGTGTCTGTACAGAATTTCTGGCCGTCTCCCATTTTCCCAGCACCAAATTCATGCCCTTGAGATTATGGGTTTACTTTCTGTGCAGGATTTATCAGGGATCATGGAGGGATTTCACTCTGGTACAAAAACAAATGCCACCCAATCAATCAACATCGATCCTCCTCCACACCATCATCTCTAACTTCAATGCAGCAGCGTCCTTGTAACATCGTGCCATCATGATCGCAGAATTGGATTCAGCAACAACAACGACAACACCAACAACAACAGTGGAAAATTCATTATCAAATATTATTTATGCTGACATATTAATCTAATAATAGTTTCATATAGGTAAAATAAAGATGATGTGTCCGTCCGTCTGTCTGTCTGAGGAACCCAAAGTTGGTCTGCACCGTATCACAGATGCAAAAACATAAGCAAACAGCTTGCAAAGGGTTGAGTAAATCTCTATTGACCCAGAGCTACGTACATACCAAGCTTTGATCCGGCCGGCCACCTGCGCGGTGCAGCCCCACCAGGCTTGTTAATTGTAATGATTTTTAGCACAAAATCCTGTAAAAAGATCCTGCAAAACCTTCAAAAACCTCCCTGAAAACTGGGGAAAAACGGAGAGTTTTGCAGGATTTTGTGTTCAATTTTGCTTGCAGGCAAAAAGAGTCACTTGATGCACAGAAAAGGTCATATAGAGCAAAATCCTGCATAAAATCCTAAACCCTGCATTAAAACTCGTGTGACTATGGGCCTTATACAACAAAATCAGGCAAGCCTCCGGAGAGAGAATGAGGTGATGATACTTATAAAGGTCATTGGATGGGGTTGGGAGGGGGGCTTTTCATGATGCCTCCAAGAGGTCATGGTGATACTCATTTATTGAAAAGTCAAACATCCATTAGTTATGGTACTCATATGGGGGTAATGAAGTAAGCAAGCATTTCTCTCGCTCTCTCATTCACTCTCCCTTAACTTGATATGGCTGCCTATCACCTGAAACATCCTTGTATCTATCTCTCCACAGCAATGTGTCTTTGCAAAATCGCGCATACGTACGCCATAAACTTATCCTAGATTTTAACCATCCTTCATCTAGACAGATAAATAGGCATAAAAACACCCAAAATATGTGCCACCCAAGTCAAGCGAAAGTCAAGACACTGTTTGCTAACCCCCTACAAGATCCTTTCATCATTTATTGTTGTTATTATTGATGTTGTTACTGTGCTGCTGCTGCTGCTGCTGCTGTTGCTGTTTTTGTTGCTGTTGCTGCTGTTCCTGCTGATGCTTCAATTTCATCTTCGTCTCTACTGTAATCACCTGTTTCAATAACCATATCATCTGACTTTTTGTTTTGTTTAGATGCATCACTTCATTTTCAATGTTCTATAGATTCGTTTTACACACAACAATGAAGTAGACATAACGTGTAAGTATTTTGGATTGTGAAACATGTCAAATTGGGTTTAAAGCAATAAAAACCAACAGTAGTGAGACAAAAAATGTCTGTACATACCTCCAGTTCCTTTTCCTTTTCGGCACTTCTTGAAATCATTTTTACTTTTTCCTCTCCGTCATAATTTTTTTCCTTGTCGTCGGTGTTGTTGTTGTTGTTGTTGTTGTTGTTGTTGTTGTTGTTGTTGTTGTTGTTGTTGATACTGCTGTTATTATTGGTCGCCTGGTCCACCTCCTCCTCCACCCCCCCATTATTTTTCTTCTTCCCATTGTTACTATTGTCCATAGCCACACCATCGCGCCTGCTACGTTTCTTACTTTCGTTCCTCCTTGCATCCGTTTTCTCTTTCAATTCGTCTATTCGTTTCTGTAACTTCTTCTCCTCCATCTCATTCTCCATCCTTAACTGTTCCTCTAGTGCCTTCCGCTCAGTATCTTGAGCACTCTGCAACTGTCGTAACTCGTCATTCATTTCACGCAGAGATTGAGCTTCATAATTGGCTATTTTCGCTGACCATTCCTTCCATGTGGATGTTTCCAATCGTGATTTTTGTGACAGGAGTGCGGTCAATTTCGATTGGATTTCGGAGGCGCGAGCCACGGCTATTTCGTAGGGCGTAGTTGGCGGCGGCGGCCGTGGAGCATCATCATGATTATCGTCGTCTTCTTCTTCTTGTTCCACCAGTACTGCTGCTGCGGCCGCTGCTGCTTCTGTTGCTAGTACTTCCAGCACCGCATTATTTGCTGCCGGTGTTGGAATCGCTGCTTCCGAGGAAGGCAATGATGGTGCCGACAAAGATGATGACACTTCAGTCTGGGCATGCTCTTCTCCGCCTGGAATTCTTGTTTGCCCCCTTTCATTATTATTGTTGTTGTTGCTCCTGACGGTTACGGCGGCAACACCCTCGGCCATGATGGGGCGACGAGCGGTCTCGGACGACGCTTCAGCTGGGGGTAGTTCGTTCAAGTAGTAGGTGGCGGAAGGAGGCTATTATTACTACCTACTTTACGATACCTGTTCCTGTTCCATCCGGGCCAGATGATGCATGTTCCACAAGTCAGTGCACATCGTAAGTGTCGTAAGTACGTCCGTAAATACGTACCTGAGAATAAGAAGTACCTTAGAATGAAAGTACCTTCGTAAGAAGGTACGTAACTAACAATCCTTATTACACGATGATTGACATCATAAAATGATTGATGATGATGCCGACTTCAACTTCGACAACAACAACAACAACAACAACCCATCATCCCAACAGCAACAATACCAAGCTCAGACTGAAAATCAAGCGATGGCACGGTGTCGCTCGCTGGACATGGAGCGTGGGCTCCAGCTTGGAACACCACAATAACAACAACAGCAGCATCAGCAACAACCACGAGGACGACGACAACGATGACACGGGTGACAATGATTTGGCCGAGATGGACGACCACAACGATGAAGATGATGGGATATGCATAGTTTGCCAAGGTCCTTACGAGGGGGCGGCACCGGGATGCAAATTTCCGGGCGATGAGTGCCCCGTGGTGTGGGGACGATGTGGTCATGCTTTTCATCTGCAGTGTGTTTCGGCCTGGTTGCGAAGTCAGGAACAGGGAGATGCCGCGAACGGAGGGGGGAGTGCTACGCCCTCGTGTCCCACTTGTCGAGCAGAATGGGAGTATGGTGGTAGTAGTGCAAGTTCGAGAACGATAAGTGGGCCTACTTAGGTGGATCATGAGATAATTCTAGAGAGATACATCAATTACATTGACAACCTTCTCATGGCTCTCTATTTGAAGGTCAACGGTCTATATCCTTTCCAATCACTCGGGGCCTCCCCACCCATATCTCCAATATATTTGATGATTCGCTGTGACGGACCGTCGCCCATGGATACGCGTTCGTCTTCCTCGTTGTTAAGATCGACCAGTGATTGTTGAAAGTTGCTTTCGACAAAACTTTGGCCTGCAAATCCCTCCTCCACCACTCGTTGAAACATGAGCTTGTCCGCTGACTTGAGCAATTGGACTGCCAATGGCCAGTTTCCAGATAGATACTCATCGCGTCCACGGTCGAACACTTCCATGAACTCATCACTTATGTGACTGCGCATGGCCAATAAGTCTTGGTCTGCATTCCATATCGCTGGAGAATAACGATCCGAGTCCAGATCCTGCTGGCTCTCAGTCTTGCTAAATAGGAAAAAGTCACTGCGTGGCTTGGCATCGTACGTAAATATCTTCTGTTGGACACTGCTCCCTTTCACCGTTACCGTATCAATATGACGGAGTTTCTCTTGTGCGTTCTCGGACAACAGCTTGTGAACGGATTGACTCAAGAGGATATACACACCGTACTGCTTCGTGGCGCTCATCATTCGCGAGGCCATATTCACATGAGGAGAGAGATAGGTGGCATCGATTTTGTACGCACTCCCCACGGCACCCTCGACGGCCCAACCGGCATCCATTCCAAAATTCAAGTTGATGGACATGGCACCCACACCAGCACCCAAACGGAAATCATTATTCCAATCCAAAATTTTCTTTTCGCGGTGTATGCCGGCAAAGGTCTTCAATAATCCGAGCAATGCTCGGTCGGTAAAGGCTCGCATTCCGGGAAGCGTGGAAAGGTCCAGATTATCCACGGCACTTCGAGATAATTTTCGTTGCAGCATACTCGATCGCAAAGATCTCAGGTGTTGTTGTTGATTATGGTGGTGTTGCGGCTGCTGTTGCGCCACGGCACCCAATTGGTGTCGTCTTCGAAGAGATTTGGCCGTGTTCTCCGTGGAAAAGATAACGGCCTCTGCCCTCTCCCGCTTCTCCATAACCTCACTGACAGATCCTATCCTATACACCATGAGAAACGCATTGCCAAGGTTTTTATTGCATTGACCACTATCTTCGTAGCCCCACCGGTAGACTTCTTCGTGCAAGACAGCCGCAATGTCATTGATTAGAATCATGATATCGCCTTTCAGTGCGTGTAGGTGCCTTTGGAATTTGTCTATGGATACAAAAGCAAAGACGGCATAGACCGCCTTGCCTGGAATGGTGGGATTGAAGTAATTCGTTAGCCCACCCTCTTCCGACGCGAGGTTGGAGGAAATTATACCAGCTCCGGCAACACCCCAACATTTTCGAAGTAGATCCGTAGTCGTCGTCACGGCTGTTATCAGCTGTTCTGTCTCAAATGTACCAAGTCGTTTATCAGACTTCGTATCATGAGAAAGCGACCTACCCTCTCCATGGTCATGTTGCGGAGGTGGCGAAAGAGGGTTTTTAGCATCTGATGGGAGAAATGATCAATGTCAAAGGAAAAGATTAGACCACCATGAAGGAAACGAATCAGGGACAAGATATCTTGGGTGCAAAATGCTTACAAAATGCCACAATTCTTAGGATACGACGTAATGGACCAAGAACAAGCCGCCCGGCATCGTATCTTAAAACGGAGAGACCCAGAAGGACAAACAATGTCATTCCTACTTGTACGGAAAAAATGTATATTGCTCTATGGAAAAAGAGACGGCCGTTAAGCATGAAAACAAGGCAGAGTCACCAATAAAATCAGTTTGCAACGAGAACACTCACGATAACCGCACAGAAACCGACTCATTGAAAAGAATATGAACTGAAAAATAGGCCGATTCAACTTCTCCATTTCGAAGTGAATACGTCCCAAGTTGACCAACCGTGACATCAAAAAGCACGCTTTGACGAACACTGTGTTTATCCGCTAAAACGGCAATACGTTCATCACTGCTTGTCTGTGGCCAATTACGGCAAAAGTCTTGGCAGTCACTTTTGAAGACAGTTGAACATTTTTCAATCGATGCGATGCTTTGACAAATAGTTGCTTTGAGTATCCCTAAATCTGAGCCATCTGGCATCAATTGAAAATCACAACGTGACGGCTGAACCTGAAGCTGCAATACATAAAGCTCATCTTTGTGAAAGAGGTTGGTTTTGCCCCACGACAATACTGTATTCTTCAAATTATTGCACGTTTCGTAAGAGGTATCATTCAAAGCAAGATTATTCGCCTGCAATAAGACAGCAGAGCTCTGCAGTTGCTGGTTTGTACCTCCGTGCGGCATAAACACAACTGGAAACATATTCAATAATCCTATCAAGAAGCTTCGATGAAAGACGTGGTTTACGCGTGAGGAAAATTGAGAAAGATGAGATGCAAGCATCGAATTCAGCGGCCGAAACTCACACAAACACAAGACTCCGTTTTGCATTGGTTATCAAAAGTGCTGTTCCAATCTTTGTTGCGTTGGTTACATGATAGTCTTCATTATGCTTGGCGACAGCTCCGGCCTTTTTTATGAGTGATCTTCGATGAGTTCCTGGTTCATTCACGGCAATAGTAGTTCCTCGTCTCGCAATTTTGTAATTTCGCGGGGCTAGGAATCCTTTCCCTCTCACTACCCGCCATTCATCATTCTCTCCCCGAACTGTGATGAATGTGTTGTTAATCCACATGTTGGTCCAATGGCGAACCAACCCGAATATTCGAAGTCGCAATATGGTGATGAAAGAGAGCCCGTAAAATGCATGAAGACGATCTGGACCATACAGCGACATTAGACAGGCGTTGGCCAAAGAAAATGGATATCGTTCGTGACAACTACTCGATCTGAAAACGCAAATGAATTCAGGGATGAAGAATATTAATGAAATCAGTTCTGAAATCAGATGAAATGTGCTAATGTATCGAACCGTCGACGGTAAAAAGGCCTTCTCGGAACGGATCAGAGCATAATATCCGCTAGGACGTATAAATACCTCCATGATCAGTTCCAAGATGAGAACAAACCAGACGATGCTTTAGCGGATTTGAAGTTATGACACAAATTGTAACTTTCAATAAGAATAATTCGAACGCAGGATGCAAGTGTCCGAAGCAGAAATACTCACGTAGATATAACCGCACAGCCGTAATCCATAGAGGACGGTAGAAAAGCCAGCCGTACTTGATCAATCACTAAATACCAAATGCCACATATAACAAGGAGATTCACCCCTGTAAATTGACAAGAAATGCCGTATGGCCGTTGCCCATTTAAACATGAGTCAGTCTGTCGTTTTAACTTTCGATAAACTTCCCCCAATCTTTTGCGACATCTCCTACCAAAATCATTCATTGAGTCCACACATGGTCGTAAACGATTCCATGCATCTTCGCTCTTCCCCCCGGCCCCTCGCGTGTCGCCACCATAGCTTGCCATCCCATCGATGCATTCCTCATCTCCTAAGAAGAACCACTTCTTCTGTGCTGCAATTTTCGCAGCATCAATTCCGATTTGATGCATCATAGGTTCCATATACTGCGCATCTGCGCGCTGAAAATCCATAGTATCCTCCCTCCTCACAGTGTAATACTGTGCATCCTCGCCAAAGTGCACGCTCACCACCTTGGCCAGCACGTACAGGTACGGCCCACGACGTTGCTCGGATGTTTTGTACAATCCCACATCCCATTCCGGGAATCCGTATCGATTTACTAAATTGTTGGAATTGGCATTCTGGATGAGAGCACTGGCTCTAATACTGCCACCATTTGAATTTCCCACGGAAATATTGTGATTGGAGATCAAAACGTACTCGCCCACGGCGTATCGTCGATGGCAGACGACAGTGCTAGGACTGCTACGAATCGCCGCCGTCCCAAAGTTTTGATTCTTGTTGTTTCGGTTGTCATCTGCGTCTTCTTCTTCCAGGGGAGTGGACGACAATCGAAATGGCCTTAATGACTTGTGCATTATGGATGTAGCACCACTTCCGATGCCAAAACTCGTAACATTGCTTGAACCCTCGCTCTCAACGCTATTTTTTCTGCATCGCTTCTTTTGGAGATTGAATAGGGGGGACAACGATGTTAGGAATGTCGAAGAAGAGACGGGGACATTGTCTCGTTCTGTTGCACCCCCCATCTCTACATCATCATTGGTTATATCACCAGTCGAGTGGGATCGGCGCCCCCCCGGTGGAAATAAACTGCGAGCATTGATGTTGAACTCTTTCACAGCATCACACTTTGCCGCGGCATTGTCGGCATAATTATCATCGTGATAATCATGCTCGTAACCACCATTCGCGCCCGCTTCTCTTCGCTTTTTTTTGTCACGATTGGAATTAATTGACATCTCCGACGGAGATTGCGGTTGATTAACAGCTGTATTTTCCCCAGGATCATCTAGTTTTTTCGCATCATTAACATCTTCGTTGATTATTATCTTGTCGTCACTGGATAATTCATTGGTTTCGAAATTGACGTTATCATTATCAGCATTAGTGAAATTTGCATCACCGCCAGCACTGGTACCGTCGCCCCCCACGACAAAGTTCTGAATCTGGCGAGTAGTTTCTTCCGACTCCAATAAGGGTGGTGATGGCGACGACGAAAATAATAATGGCATCGCGGAAGAGTCGTCAAGTGTTCCTGCTGTTGTCGCTGGTGCGGGGGCGGAGGGTTCGGAGGGTGTAGCTCCTGCATGACGGTGAGAATGAGAATTAGTTGTTGGTTCCATCATTGCTGTATTACTACTCCCAACACTCTAAAATGTATCATGGTAATCTGTAATCTTGGTAGTAGTCAACCACGGCACCACGCAAACACTCTTGTGTGGATAGGTACTCTGTTTTGATTTCATGACGAAAATCGAAAATATCAAAAATATGTAAAAACCAATAATTGGTACCAACTTTTTGGCCATTTTGCCAAATAAAGCACTGATTTTATTCTTTCTTGCTCAATAATAGATATCATTAAAAAGTGGCCCTTAAAAAGTCAACACAATGTCAAAAACTAGAGCTCTTCAAGCATGGAATGGTCTTGATCAATTATTCATAGGTCATTTCCTCATTGAGATTGAAGGTATCAAAGTTGAAGCATTTTATAGTGAATATCCTCTTGTCTGGTTGTGGGTTGTGAGGTTGTGGCATTATGCACATTATTGTTCAAACAAAATCCTAATTTTTGCTAGCATTTCAGTTTACTAAATGTTGATATTCCATGACCGGGGTATAAATGTTGATTGCATACCCTTCCTGCACCAAACAATGCAGTATTCCACCAGAGGCATGATATCCATCAACTCAAATGTCAACGCTACTATTATTTAGTACCACAAAAATATTCCACAATTTCAATTTGATATTGTCAGAGAGGACATGGAGGATATTATTTTCTGATAGAGGGGAGATGAGTTTGGTATTGCCATCAGTACTTTTGCAAGTGGTGGTTTCGCACAGGCATAACATACAATGAATAGTACTAGCCAAGTTGATTATGATATGGTATGAATTGATTAATAATAGTTCTATTATTCATCATTTGACAATGGACAATAATTAATAATTATATTGTAGATGGCAAGAATGTGGAGGCAGAAGGATATGATGAAGAGTCTTTGTACTTGGTTTATAATTTCAACTCATTGATACTTTGATAGTACACTGTACTAGATTGATTGATAACTCATAGCTCAGAGACCCTCCCAATAGTACTGCAAGCTGAAAAAGTGCCACTGGCCTTAATATGGGGCCCTGCAAGTATGCCCATACCACAGGTGGTTTGATTTCAACCTCCCATTGCAAAACTGTTTTTAATCTTATATTTGCTTCCACATTTGTCTCCACTGTGCCAAGTAAAATTAAAGGGAGCCACATTCTTGTGTGCAGCTGCGATTGATGCCTTGTCTTTTGTATGCAATGATGCAGTCAAAGTCTTTTCCTGTGCATACTCAGCTTTCAATTTATCCAATTCTTTCTTGGATTCTGTTGCTCTTTCAATGGTATTCTAGGATGATCTCTTCCAGCAGGCAGTTTTACTCAATGCGGCTGTTAGTTCAGCCTGAATGTGAGTGATTTCATTCTCCCGCTCCCTTACTTAGTTCACAACCTCATTCTTCTCTTCTGCCACCATGTTAAATCTTTCCTTCAAATCCTTGAGCTTGACGGGGAATACAGCCAGATCCTTGCCCTCAACACCAACCTCCTCTCTTTCTACTACTTTTGACTTCTTGTTTGACGATGACATCTATTTCCTTGCTGCTTCTTTCCTTTCCCCCTTTCCTTGGACTTTTGGGTTAGCTTCTTGATTTCTTCTTTCTATGTTCTATGACGTCAGTGTCTCTTCTTCCTATTCAGACAAATCAAGTTGATAATTGAAATTTGAAATTGTGTTCATTATTGGGCTGTTGATGATTCTCCTTTCGTCTCCAACTGGATTCTCATTGCACAGGAGGCAAGGCAACTTTGCTTGTACATGTGGGCATATCGGATGATGATTACTGTGGACTCTACAAAGTAGAAGGAGGTGATGTGGGGTCCGTCAATGCTTTTTCCATGAATCTGTGTTGAGGATTGTGGTTTCGAAATTTGATGGGGCGGATTATTTGAAAGGGGGGGTCGGGTGGCTCCGCTCGCAAGCAAAGCATAAATATCTCCTTATAGGAAAATATTCAGAATAGCAGAGCGAATCTGGTTTTTGTCAATTATCAATATGTTGCAGTTGATTTAAGAAGAACTCTCCTGCATAGAAAATATTTATTATAAGTACCTGTTCTACAACTTTGTATAGAGGGTCGAAGCATGAAAATGATCACTTAATTGTCAATTTTGCATCTGAAGTTGGTATCTTTTTTCGCAAAAAATTGGGTTGCTTGGAAGATTTTTTGAGGGTTGAATTCCTACACCATTTGTACCAGAAACTAAGTAGAGCCTACATCAATTACATTGAAATAAGTGTCAAAACAATGGCCAACACTGATAGAGTTAAATCCGCCTGCCAACGTCGATTGTGGCATATGATAGCTTATTCAAAAGTTAAGAACATAGGTACCAATTTCAGGTTATTAGAATTGTTTGCATTGGTCTGCCCATTCAACGCGCTTCAAATAACGACAGTTGTGTTTTATCCTCATTGCGCAGCAAGTTGTCATGGCAATTCAGTGGCTATTGCTGCATTATTTGCAAATGGTGAGTGCGGAACATCTGATTGATATTATTATCTCTGTGTCTCTATTTTGTTATTAGGGGGATAAATTGCCATGAGTTGAAAAAAAGGTGAGTAATGCTCGTGGTGTTTTGAGCAATTGCATGTTTATTTCATTTTTCTCTCTCTCTCTCTCACTCATACTTACATCCCAATCCATCCGCACCTCTCTCTATCTTACATTCCATAATATTCGTGGAACAGGTGTCAGGGGAGTGGGGTTTTGATGTCATGTTTTAGTGCAATGAATGGTGTGAAGGGGAGCTGTTGGTGGCATGCTAGGGAAGAGGTCAATTCAAGCAGCAATGGGGTGGTCCGAGGCACATTAAGAGGACAAAAACAACTTGACAATCAACTAATATGATAAAATAGGAAGGCAATTATGTTCAAGGTGATAGAAACAGCATCGAGGGGGTGGATTACCATCAAATAATGATGAATCCTGTCAAGACGCAAGTGAATTTTACTGTTGCAGTAAAGAGAGGATTTTAAGGGCATGAAAACAGAAAAATAACATTAATAACCAAAGTAGCAACTATTAATTTAATTATACGACAATTCGATCTTAGTAATTGATGCATTATGACGTCAGCACGCAAATTTATGTTGTCTGTACGGCGTTTCGCCGACGTCATTTGCGATTATTTTTTATGATTTTCGACGCAAACGAATTTCGGGAATGCTCCATTATCTCCTTTAATTGTAGTATTAGTGAGCGGCATTTTCATCATGGTTTTGGTAAAATAACTAGTAATTTTTGTTAGTGTTATTTTCCCGCCATCTAATATTAGCGGCAACTCTAGCGACATTAAGCGGAAATACTTGGTATCAGTCACGTGCATACATAAGTTGGAATAAATACAGTGATTAGCGAATTTCGAGCTTCAAAAAAATCGAAAAATTGTCAGCCGGCTGACATTTTTTTCCACCAAAGAGATACGGTAGTAAGTAGGTGTCTATCGCTAAACTCAAATTTTTGATTCATGGAGTATTTTTTTTTCGGGAAGTTACTTTTACGAAGTGCGTTGTTGCCGGAAGAAGAACACCTCAACAAAAAGAACAATCCTGCCACTTCGCGAAACGCGGATTTTTTCAGAGCGAAGCTCGCTGCTGTCTCTTCTGAGACCGTTTCCGTTTCCAATCCCTCGCACAAGACAAACACAATCTGCATGGTCGACTTATCGATTACCTACAAATAATATTTAATTATCTTTCAATCAGCATTAACATCATGAAGACTAGCATCATCTACCTCTATTTCACCGCAAACTTGTGCCTTCCATGGCCAACGAATGCGTTTCAATCGTGGTCGCAGTGTCCATCTAGATCCAGACACAGACACAGACAGTCGCTTTCATCTCGGGGAATGAAGTCGTCGTCGTCATCATCGTCAACAGATCGCGACGAACGAACCAGAGTCCGATTCGAGCAAGCATCGACATCATCACAGGCACCTTACATCAGTACTGATGGCAGATCACGAAAGACATCCTTGTCAGTGGCTACCCTCGGAGAGGGTGTCGATAGTCGCACTTCATGGTTAGAGACATTCAGTGTCCCCAACATTTCTGTGGGAAACGATGATGATGTAGATGTCTTTACCAAAGTGATATCTGCATCGCTTTTGGTCACGTCTAACACAGTAGGACCAAGCATGTTCACCCTCCCAGAGGCTGTGGGTGGGGTTGGTATGATGTGGGGCACGGCGATATTCCTTGGTAAGGAAGTAGAATTATCGCTTATCGCATCATCCTGAAAATGGCAGATTGTTCTTAATATGTTACGTTTTCATCCTTCAAGTGTTGTACGTGTACAACCTAATCTCAGGGCTACTGCTGGCAGATGTTGCCATCAAGATCCACGAGTCATCTAAATGCGATGTACCAAGTAGTTTCAAGGACTTCGTAGACACTGCCTTGCAGTCGGAGACTGCCGGGACGCTCACAGCTGGAGCGTCTCTGGTTAGTAACAGTTGTTTCCTTGCCTACGGAATAGTTCATGCTGGATCCCTTTTAGGCAATGCCTTCAATGGAATCGGATTAGATCCGAATGTCGGGGCAGGAGGCTTTGCAATTATGATTGCCTATTTTTCTTTAACCCACACCAACACTGGGCTTGAGAAGATTGCCAATGTGGCTGTCATGGTTGTATTCTCGAGCTTCATCGCACTTCTTATTCCAAGTATTGCCGGCGTATCAGATTCAATGGAGACGTTGCTCGCTCCTGGCGCACATCCAGATGATTTCGGTGCAGCATTAGCCGCCGCTGTTCCCTTATTGCTGTCCTCTCTCGTGTACCAGAACATAGTGCCGAGCATTACCAAACTGTTGGATTTTGACAGAAGAAAATCCACCGTTGCGATAGTAGTCGGTTCATTCCTTCCTATGGCGATGTACTTGGCATGGTGCTTCGCAGCTCTTGGTGGCGGTCTAGAAAGTGCAACGTCTAGTGGTGCCGGCGCTGTGGCATTCACAGCATTCTCAGTGTCGGCACTGGTTGGGTCTTGCGTCACGGCAGTAATGTCACTAGCGGAAGAGTATGAAAGTATCATCTCCCGCAAGATTGATGACGAAGATATATGCCCTGTCACGAATCGGTTCTCTACCCCTGCAGTGGCGGCTGCTATGCTTCCATCTGTTGCTGTAGCGCTTACCTATTCCAATGGTGGAGATCTGACAGGTGCACTTCACTTCAACGGAGCATTGATAACACCATTCCTCTACGGTCTACTTCCTATCATATTGCACGATAGCGCGCGAAAATTAACAGACGGCACAGAAAGCTCTCCTACGTTATGGAGTAGCCTTCCTCAGTTTCTATTAGGTGCTGGAACAATTGCCACAGTTGGACAAGATATTATCCGAGATATACCAAGCCTTCGAAACTTGCTTGCGTGAAGTTATCACCAGAGTGTCGGAATAATTCAGCAATGTGTAAATTAGCTTTAAGAGCAATGTCAGAAACATGACATTATTATCATTAATACTTAATATGGCTTAATACCTGTCGTCCGTTCTTCAGAACGCGGTATGACTTCTCTAACCACATCACGAGCATATGCTGAGCGAGCCACGCCCGACTCGTGCAGCGCATTCCCAAGGCTAAATAATGCGAGAAGTCAGAATGAAACTAGTGAGCAAGAAGACAGAGAACACGGACAGGAAAGCTAATAAATAATCTCAAACGACGTCGGCGCATATTTTGACACAGATCGCCAGTGAAAATAAATCATCACGGCATATAAACTCACCGAAACTTTGGGTCAGAAAAGCATCTTTCATTGGAGAATGATTTCAAATTGCCACACTGAAAGTCAGCAAGCTTACTGCGACCTTCGTAGACATCATTCTTCCGTGCCTGAGTTGTTTTATGTATGTCCGAAGTTTTCTCCATGATTGAGTTGAAGTAAGGAACATTAGTGGCAAGATTATTGAGCCTCTCAACCCGAGCCTTTTCGGCTATGCACAGTTCTTCCTCGGCCTTTTTTTGCTCGATGCGTTTATTGTTGATTTGAGCCTCTCGGAAATCCGATCGCCTTCGATTGCAGTCTTGACGCTTTAGAGCCTCGATTTCAACGGCAAACTCATTTTTGAACTCGTCTGTGCTATTTTCCCTATGGTTAAATTGTTGAGCCTGGTGTTGAATGATGGCTTGCGTGTTCTTGAGCATTATCTGTGCGCGATGTAAATCCTTCCGACAACCATCACCGTTCTTTTTGGATAGGGCTTTCAACTCTCTGGCGGCATTTTTGCTTTGAATCTCCTCTCGTTCTACTCGCAGTGCCTTCAACTTGATACTCAACTCTTTCCTCTTCATGTCATTTTCGACTTGAATTCTACTAGTTCTCAACCTGCTGTTGTATTTTTCAATAAGATGATCAATCATTTTAAGGCCATCGCTTTCAATGATTCGACATTTTCTCTTTTGGTCCTCGGCAGCAGCCTTCAATTTCAGTTTGTTTGCTTTCTGAGCTTTGCGATATTCAATATAGGCGATAATTTCCGGCTCTGATTTTCCCGGTAACTCTTTTTTGAGACGATTCACCAAACAAGCAGAGGACATCAGGCCACTACTCGAGTTAAACGTTGTTTTTAATATGAGTTCGCTCTTCTCGTCCCAGGAAGAATGCGGCGGTAATAACTCATCATCCAAAAGGGTGTTGTGTTCAGAATGGGCTCTTTCTAATTTCTCTCGCAAGCCTTGCTCCAGAACATCTATCTCGCCTTCGTCATCAGTATGATTTTCCTTCAGAAGAGTACGCAGTGAATCGAGTGCTCTTGAAACTGATACCGGTAGCTGCTTGTTGTCGTTGTCACCAATCGATGCGATCGACATGACCTCCCGCCTGTGACGCGAGACTTCGTCGGATTGAACTGCAAATATTTTGTCCAAGTCACCGACTGACGTGGCTAGAGTGGCTCTCAGATCTTTCAAAGATGCAACCGTACGATCATTGACATTGACTTCAGAGTCAGGTTTGTTCTTCTTCCTCGTAATATCTCGAAATACTCGAGACATATCAAGTTGCTGTTCAAATGCGATAGTTTCAGCCGGCCTCGTAGTAGCTGCAATGACGTCTTTTAGTGATTCGATCGCATCTGCACGACTCCTCGGGTCGATGCACAATTCTTCATGCCACTCTCCTTCTTGCAATAGCTCGAGTACACGCGAGCAAACATGACTAATTTGCTTAGTTGCTACGGCCTCATTTTCCCTTAGGCTTCTCTGGGCAGTAATCCAATCATAACGATCAGTCTTTGCTTTATGGTCCTCCTTCTGCTGCTTCTGGTAGCTGGTTATTTTCGATTGAAACCCCGTGACCAGCGAATCGCTTCCCTGAAACGCTATTAACGCCTCCTGATGAAGAGCTGTACTCATCTTCAAAGCTTGCTTCGGTTCAGAAAAGAAAACGTCGGTACCCAAACAAATTTCAAATTTACTACAAATTCTTCTTACAGAGTACAACCTGAAGAGTATGTCACCTACCAGAGTATCGCCTCCTCCAGAGGAACACGGACACGTTCGAACGCACCACCCAAATAAGACAAAATTCTCTCGCCACTCTCAAGGCGCCATTACATTATCGTAACATGAATCCTCATCTCACAGAGTGACAACGACAACTGGCAATCATTTCTTCCTGACACAAATTGGTTCTCACCCTGCAACCACTCGTTTCATCAATACATCAATGGCGTTAGTGAACAATTCACATCGAATCGGCATTTCCAACTCATAAAAAGGATCTTTCTAAGAAAATATCCATGAATTGTGTTGTTGTGTGGTGCACGAGCGAGATTAGAACTCAGTGGAAATGCAAAGTCCAACACAATGAAACGACTCGTTCTCTACCTCACCAATGCACAATCGGAATAGATGACATATATTTCGCGCAAGACTGTATCTAAATCGGCCGTGCCCGGTTCGGCTCTTTCCGAGAAATACGTGTCGAAATCACGAGCATCGCAATAAAATAGTGAGGGACAAACCTTCCCCTGACATCAAATATGTCTTGGAACTACTCACGTGATGACGAACTTAATCCCCGTTCTAGTCTGTAAACACTTTAATATGATCCCCCCTCCCTCAATGAGTTCAATCCCATCCTCCGCCCCCACGGAATTTTTGTTATTCGGTAGTTTGACGGGACTCGCCTCGGCGGCTATTGCGTGCAAGGAGTGAAACGTGGACCCGATGCGCAGCCATTCGTTGGTTCCGATTTGGGGGGCGGCGGGCGAAAGCGACCGATGGAGTATGAGGCCTCCAGATTTGTTGACGATGAAGAGGTGTAGAAAGCCCATAATGATAATTGATTGATATTCGATAGTAAGAAAATAATACGAAGACGGTGGTGATGGTGATAGTAGGGGCGTTGGAAGGTGCTGGATGGATGGAAGGTGGAAGCAACAAGAACCGTCCCGCCAAGTCTGAGCTAGGTAGCAAAAAACAAAAAACCTCTTTTCGTTCCGCGAATTGATGAGGCGGGATCTATCAAGGGTTTGTTTATATTGAGTCTTATCTCTATCCTTTTATCTCGATCTCTTAATCTTCAAAAATATTTATTAAAGGAAAAGGAAAATGATGGTATATTAGTAGGATTTCGTTGTTCGTTGTTACAATCGCCTGACGGCCATCATTCTCAATTGAGAATCGAGGTATGATGTATGATGAGGTAAGTATTGGGAAATAATTGAAAAAAATAGCCTGCTCAAGCTGATTCTCAGTAAACTAACATCCATACGATGATTTTATCGGATCACCATTTCTTCATTTATTCAAACAAAAAAACATCAGAGGTACTTCTATTCGAAATCCCATCAAGCAAATTGCCCTCACGACGATTACAAATTAATACTGAGACCGCCCATGACCTCGCATTCTAGAATCCATTTCTCCGAGCACTTTTGTTAAGTTCGTTGTAATTGTTTTGGGACTTGGTACAGTTTTCGTAGTCGTGGATGGCGATGCTCCCTCGGCAGATGATGCAGCACCGCCACCACTTCCAAACGATGCACCACTTTGTAGCCGCTCCATGAGAGTACTTGATCCTTGCAGTTTGCCATTATCGTTGGGATCGTATAAACAAAGGTTTCCCGGTGGTTTCGTTGCCAATCCAGCCCCAGCTTTTTTGATGCGCTCATTTTCTCGCGACGATGGTAGATATGTTGATGTCCGCGACGACCGTGATGTCGCCTGTAAAGTATAGGTCGGCAAAAATGCGCTAGCAGCGATTGCCCCAAGGACAATCGCAGAAAATGTCAGGATGGAAAAGAAATGATTATTCATATCTGGAGGCGGTGAACGATGACAGCGATAATAATGATATGGTCGGCGTAATGCACTTAAGTTTTATGTTGTCTGGGTGTACTATCTTCAAGAGAGCCAGCTGCGGCAGACGGGCAAGTAGAAACCTGTAGAAACGTAGTTAGCGAATCTTTTGAGGTTGCTGTGGGTTGATTGTCTACGGAATTAATATAAATAAAGGCGGGATAAGAGTGTCACGGCCACACAAACAAAAATTCATCATGATCATGACAGATCATGACGAGAGAAAGATCGTTCATATTATGAACATGTTTGTTTGCTTGACAATTTTTCATTACGCAGATGCAATACATCCAAAGAAGTAATAGATCTCATCCTTCATATCCAACGCTGCCACCTCGCATCGACAATAACTACAATGGACGGAATAAAACGAATCGAATTCTTGGCCCTTATCCTCTCTTGTATCATTTTTTGGTTCCTCTGGAATTCTGTCCGGAACCGAAACCCCTCCCCCGAGTTGAAAATGAATATTATCCTCGTCATCATTCTCAGCCAGTATATTCTCCTCTCCCCTTCGATCTCCAAATACTTCGCCTCCTGCTGCGATGACAGCATCAGCAACGTCGCAAGCACTACCCTCACTCATCAATTTGAGACATCCCATTGCATCATCGTACACCATTTTCCTATTCCAATCAACACCAATATTCATGACAAACATTGCCCTATACTGATTGGCATATTTTTCATGTTGTTGGCAATCCATACACACAATATTGAAGCAGCTTGGACAGGATAGCACGGCGTCTGACGATCGCGGTTTGAGGTGTGCCATTGCGGATGCTTGATGTTGTTGAAGCCGCTGATGCATTGACTGATTAGGTGTGTGAGTTTCTTGATCATGTTGTTGCTGCTGCGGCGGCTGCTGCTGACACTGCTGATACTGTTCCATATCACTGTCCAAAGGATTTTCGAAATTCGATTCAGATTTAAATGGTACTGACCCATTACCGTCCGTATCATGCCCTGCGGAAGATTCATGTTCAAACCCTCTCAATTTCTTGGCATGATGGGAATGTTCATATTTCTCGGCAGTATTTTCAGAGTTACTCCGTTGCTGCAAACGATGCTGTGGAATTCTAGCATGCATCAAGTCCTCCCTTTTATCACTACCACCACGCATGTGTTGATACACCCATGCCTCGTCGTCATCATCCATATGTTCACAATATAGATCATCCTGATTTTGATTGGATCCCATCTCCGCGGATTCATCTTTCATGTCGTCAGTATCATCGGAATTGTCGTCGGAAGAATCATCTTCGTACGGTTGCTGCCGTTGCCGCTGCATCGGGTTGGACGACAGCGACAGCCATGTTGATGATGAGCGTTGACCACGGTCCTCGCCCAAGGATGAAGACGAAGACGACGAATGCGATTGAACCTCGGCGGCATCGGTCTCAGACACGATCATCACGGCCTCATCGTCGATGGCGATGGCAGCGGCGGCCATGTCCACGTCCATTCTGATTCCGGTGTTCAACAACAGCAGTAATATCAACAACAACACTTGTGCTTGTGTGAGAATCGTGAGAGAAGGTGAAACCCGGTCGAGTCCAAAAGGGTCGGGTTCCGGAGGGAGGACAGACGCAACAAGGCCTGCTGCCCGGACAGATGATTTCAGATTCAGTACCTGTTCCCTCGCGTGTATGCAGCAGCAGCAGGTTGTCGCCACACGTTTGTTCCGCTTCGATTTATTTTGCTTTTTGCCGCTGCGTTTCTCATGCTCATGCCCCCCAGGCCATATATTACTCTCTCTATCTACTGATCGAAACAATGAGATTCATCTACATCGGTATACTCACAGCCTCTCTCTATAATGGCGTTGCTGCCTTCTCTATCACATCGTCAGATCGCATCAAAAAGGCTGGGGCCGGAGTGAGCGTGAAATCGCCAGGCGATCTTTCCATCTTCGACCCGAACGAATGTGGCAAATTGCAAGGGACAAATGATCTCAAGGAACGCATCACTGGCGGTGCGGCATTTACCATTCTTTCCGCACCAACCAACATTGTCGATGCTCCCCCGGCCGGCGTGGATGTCAAGGTGGCACAACACTTCCTGGAACATCTGGATTCCAACGGAGAACTACCTCTCAATTTCGCAAAGCCCCAAGCACCCGTAACCGCCACAGTCCTTGGACGGACCAAGCTCATTAGCGACGATGCACCAGGGGATATTGAGCATGTCATTATGAAACTTCCTGCTGGATTTCACTACGTCGAAGGTGAGACATCGTGCTCCGTTGCTTACGTACGAGGGCCTGGCTGCTCAGAATGGCGATCTGGATCTGGAGTCGTGTCGCAAATCTTCACCGCGGTTTTAACCAACATTCATTCAACATTATTTCTCTTGCATGCACCGCAGGGCAATCTCTCAGCGTGATTCCTCCTGGTGTAGACGCTTCGAACGGTCGGAAGCACAAACCTCGGCTGTACTCGATTGCCTCCACTCGCTACGGCGATCTCTTGGATGGAAATACAATAAGCTTGTGCGTTCGTCGTGCCGAATACGTTGACCCGGTCACTGGTATGAAGGATCCGACGAAGCAGGGAGTGTGCTCCAACTTTCTATGCAATGTCAACCCGGGAGATGAAGTTAGTGTCGCTGGTCCCGTGGGGAAGACGATGTTGCTTCCCAAAGATCCGACGAGGGATGTGATAATGATTGCGACCGGAACTGGCATCGCTCCGTTCCGCGGCTTTTTGCACAGACTATTTATGGAGAATACCTTGGCGAGGCATATGTTTGGTGGTAGTGCGTGGTTGGTCCTAGGAGTGCCAGTGCGAGGCGGACTGCTGTACGATGAAGAGTTTGATTTCATGGTGAAGAATGGTGAGTTGCGCATGCAATTGCAAAAGATTTCTGGCTGTACCAATAAATGATCGAGCGTTCTCAATGTCATTTTTCCATTCTCTAACCATAGCTGCGCCTGGAAAACTCAAAATCGACTATGCCATTTCACGCGAGATGACCAATACTGTCGACGGGGGTAAACTTTATGTTCAACACGTAATTGCCCAAAATGGAAAAGAGCTGTTCGATAGATTAGATGCTGGTGCACACGTATACTTTTGTGGATTGAAGGGAATGATGCCACCCATTCTTGACACATTGGAAGCTGTGGCTCAAAGTCAGGGCGTGGTGTGGAGTGAAAAATTGAGTGAGCTGAAGAAAAACGATCAGTGGCATGTGGAAGTCTATTAGTATCTCAGCATTGCACATCGATAATCTTGTAAAGAATATCACATTTCTGTCGATGTCAATGCAATGCATCACATTGCCTTTTGTCAGTCCGGTGTGCACCACTATTATTATTAGCTACCGAGTAAATAATCACAGGCAAAAATCAGCTTTGTGTCATTTGGCGATAGTCGCCAATTTGAAAGATTTGTAAGATTCCAGATTCCTTGTGATTGGCTCCGACATCCATCCATGATCGGAGTTCTCGTCGATCGGCACGCACTCTATCCACGATCTTGAAGCTCACAAGAACTCATAAAGCAGGATAAAAACACAACTAATCAAATCAACAACTAAAATCTCAATCAATGGCTTCGCAATCATCACCAACGTTGCATCGTTTGAATTCATCCAAATCGTCCGCTCATGACTTTTGGAAACACTTTCAACAGCGTCCGCTCGATGCCGTCTTTCGCCCCAATTCTGTTGCACTCATCGGGGCGAGCGAAAAGGAAGGCAGCGTGGGCAAGACTATATTATGGAATCTACTAACCAGCCCGTTTGGTGGAACGATCTATCCCGTGAATAACAATCCACGAAAGTTAAAGGGAAACGTCTTTGGTATTCGATCGTACCAGAGGATGCAAGACATACCCGAACAGGGAATCGATTTGGCAATAATTGCCGTCCCATCGAGAGCGGTGAAAGAGGTGGGTGGTATTTGATTCACTAGGATTGTTCGTTGGCAATTTCCACCAGTATTCAATAAAAGTTATCGCTATATTCCTACAGGTAATGCAAGATTGTGTCAGCGTCGGCGTCAAGGGTGCAATAATTATTTCGGCAGGATTCAAAGAAACCGGCCCTGACGGTGCCTTGCTGGAAAGCGAAATCTTGGAAATCGCCCGAGGGGGCAACATGCGAGTTATTGGACCGAATTGCTTAGGTGTAATGGTGAGAGAAGTGATCGTCGTGGGATATTTTTTCATGAGATTATAGATTATATTCATATCTGACACCTGAACACTCAATCAAAGAATCCAATCAGTGGTTTGAATGCAACGTTTGCATCAAATATTTCGAAACCTGGTAATGTCGCTTTCATCAGCCAGTCTGGAGCTATGGTGCGTGATGATTGTCCTAACGCACAAAATTTATTAATATTCCTCTTACAATGTTCGCACGTTTGTCCATCTCTTTCTTTCTCCCAGTGCACTGCGATCCTCGACTGGAGTCTCCAAGCAAACGTTGGATTCTCGGCATTCATCAGTATTGGTAGTATGATGGATGTTTCCTGGGGAGATCTAATATACTATCTCGGAGACGATCCGAATACTAAGGCGATCGCAATATACATGGAAAGTATCGGCGATGCAAGAAGTTTCATGTCGGCTGCTTCGGAGATCGCCATGACAAAGCCCATCATTGTAATTAAGCCTGGGAGGACCGAACAAGCGGCAGCAGCGGCGGCATCGCACACGGGGAGCCTGGCGGGTAGAGACGATGTTCTAGACGCGGCGTTCAGGAGATGTGGTGTGCTTAGAGTAAACAAGATTCGAGAAGTCTTCGAGATAATCGAATTGTTAGGCAAACAGCCCAGGCCAAAGGGCAAGTATTTGACTATTGTTACCAACGCAGGTGGTCCTGGAGTGATATCTACTGACGCTCTTATTGGCAGTGGTGGGCAACTAGCAAGGTTGAGTGAAAAAACACTGCAAAGGCTTAACCAGCTCCTTCCTGCGCATTGGAGCCATGCGAACCCGATAGATTTGCTAGGAGATGCAAATCCAGATACATACGCCAAAGCTATAGAGATCGCGGCAGAAAATGAGTATTCAGATGGCATTCTTATTGTATTAACTCCTCAGAGCATGACCGATCCAACTGAAACTGCAAGGCGCATAGCTGAAGTATCGAAGAAAATCATGGGAACAAAACCTATCCTTGCATCTTGGATGGGTGGTGCTGGGGTTATGGCTGGTAGGGCCATTTTACTTCAGGCAGGTATTCCCACCTACGACTACCCGGATAGCGCTGCGGAGATGTTTTCATTTATGTTTGAGTACTCGGTCAATATTTCACAAGTAAGAATCGTTGAGCAAACATTGATTGATTTATTTATTTACTGGTTCTACCTACTAAAAACATCTCTTCCTTGATCAAGCTCTACCAATGCCCAAGATGGTGTACTGAGATGCATCCAGAACGTCAGACAGCCGAACTCATCCTTTCCAATGCCCAAACTGCTGGCAGAAAGATACTCACGGAGTTTGAATCGAAACAAATCCTTTCTGCCTATGGTATACCCACTGTGAAGACAATATTGGCTCGAACAAAAGAGGAGGCCGTCATTGCAGCAAATGATATTGGATTTCCTGTTGTACTGAAGATCACTTCGGAGACTGTTACGCACAAGACTGATGTGGGAGGCGTAAAGCTCAATCTGAACTCGTCAAATGATGTAGAGAACGCATTCGACGACATTCAGAGAGCGGTCGAGAGTAAATTTTCAAAAGAAGACTTTCAAGGGGTGACCGTTCAGCAACTTGTTTCATCAAGAGATTCCTACGAATTAATTGTGGGAGCCTCGGGTGACGATCAATTTGGACCCGTCATGCTATTCGGATCTGGTGGCACCTTGGTAGAGGTTTACAATGATCGCGCATTGGCACTCCCTCCTCTAAACTCCAATCTTGCTCAACTTATGATGAAAAATACCAAAATTTACAACGCCCTCAAGGGTGTGCGTGGCAAAAGTTCAGTGCATTTGCCCGCCCTTGAGAGGGTTATTGTAAATTTCAGTCATTTGGTGATGGAAAAGTGGCAATACATTTCCGAGGTGGAAATCAATCCTCTACTTGCGTCTGGTGATACACTCATTGCCTTGGATGCTCGCATAATTCTTCACTCTGCTGCCACTAGCATCATTCGACCTGCAATACGCCCCTATCCAAGTCAATATGAACAGCGATTTGTTAGTAAAAAAGGAAGGACGATGATGATTCGACCAATCCAGCCGGAAGATGAGCCATTGGTGGTAGATTTTCACAAACTTCTATCTGAGGAAAGTGTATACAAAAGGTATGATCGTTTCGAAGTGAAGGTGTCTGCTCGTACCACCTGCATAGTCTCAGTTTGTATTGCTTTTGATAGGTTCATCTCTCATATCAAGTATGAAGATCGGTATGTATTGGCAGGCAGCGATTATCCCAATTTTTAACACAACCCAAAGAATAACCTTACGCTTTCTCGTTTTTGGTTGCTGAGCAGCGTCTCCCACGATAGGCTCATTAGAGTTTGTCATGTTGATTATGATCGCGATATTGCCTTGATTGTCTTGGATGAAAGCCGTAGTACGGAGAAACTCGTCGCAGCTGCGAGACTGACAAAAGGTTGGTTCTCTTTTTCCATAAGTTCTTCTTGTACCGTAACGAATTGATGCGCTCACAATTCATTTAGAACACGGAAGGAATAGTGCAGAGTTCTCGGTATTGGTCGCCGATGACTATCAGGGTGAGTACGAGAGCGAAATTGAATATTGTTGAACAAAATCTCATAATATATTCTGCAACATATTCGCTAACTAAAATGAAGGTGAGGGAATAGGCGAGAAATTATTAAGAAATCTTATTGAGCATGCCAAAGCAGAGAAACTTGATGCGATAGAGGCAGTAGTATTACGAACGAATGGAGCTATGATTCACGTCGCCGAAAAAGCTGGCTTTGAATGTGTTTATGATGAGGAAGAGAATATTGTGAGGCAATACTTGAACCTCCATGACGCCACGCCTGTAGATATTTAAATAGTGGTAACTTAGGGGCTCATATTTTGTTTACTTTGTTCCGAAGAAGCAGCCTCGGCCGCCTTCCTTTCTTTGGCTCTCTTCCTCAGTTCAGCCATGTCAAAAAGGGACATAATGTTGGGCACACAACCACAACCGCACCTTTGTGCATGAATTTGCGGGTTCTCCATTTGTGAAGTTCGATGTGGCAAGTCGCTTTTCTTAGTGGTGGTATTGCTTTGTTTGAGTTTCAATCGGGCGCCTACAGCAATATGATCACTCGGCCAGACATCACTAGGTATCAATTGACCATGATTGATTCTATTGGTATTCATGTCATTGAATGATGTAGGAACATTCAGCGTACATTTCAGATCGAAATCTGATTGATTGAAGAAAACATAATCTAAGCAGCCCACAAATTCATTCGTCACATTGGTAAATGGTAACGATTCTCTGGTTGTGTCTCCAAGTGAATACGCACTTTTCAGATTCAAGGCACTGCTCAGTTTTTCTTCTCTCAGCCATCTTATAACAGAAAGTTCGTTGTAGTCATTTGCAGGATATTCCTCGCTTTGGCGCTCCTTCGCAACATCAACGAAGTCAAAGGCACCCATCATATCCCGCCTTGTTGTTTCGTCATTGTTTTTTTCATCTTTCAAGCTAACACCGCCACGTAAACATATCCTTAACAGCTTTGTCGCTTGACTGAACACACGAGAAGCTGAGCTACTTGGTCGATCATCCCACCAATATCCTTGCCGACAACTATTGCATCTAAACACCTCCAAGTCCTCTTTCGACTCGACCAAATCAGGCGCCCCATGCTCCATGAATATCAATCTCTTCTCGTCATCCGTAAATACACGCTGGATGTCTCCATTGCAAACGACACAAACAGTCAGAAATTTACGTGGTGATAATTCGACCCCATGAGTTCGGAGTAAACGAGGCAGAGCCTTCTCAAGATCAGACGTAGACTTTGGGTCGAGTAGGTAGGCTCCAGGAGGGCAGTCCTTTCGCAGTAAGAGTTTGTGCGATGTTGTGAGAAGCGTTCGCTGCTCACGTTTACAGTGATCAAATAAGGCGCTTGATGCGAGCAAGATCGTTGATAAAGCAAGAATATTTAGCATTTATTATTGATGCCAAAGTACAATTTGTTGATAGACATCACTTAAATGAGGCTTACATTTTCCCTCCACTAGTGCGTTCCTTTTCTTCTTCCAATGTTTCTAGTGCGGCATCGATGCCGAGAATTCTTAGCCACCTATGAGAGACAAAGTTCAAGTGAGAAGGGGAGATCGCGAGTGGGGGGAGTCGTATTTGAAGCACACCACTCACCTCGTGAACCGATTCAATGTGTAATCAAGCATATACTTTATTTTCAACGGTGGAAGCAAATGCTGATAATCCTGCGGAGTATTGCGTTGATGGAGTTTGCTCCACGCAAGTGATGCTTTCAAGCCATCATCGTCGATATCAACAACATCTTCCGTCCTTTCAGCTGTTGAGCTGATTTCCAGAGTCCGTTTGTGAAGTCCATTCCACGACAGAAGTGATGACCTCAAACCATCGTAAGTGACATCGACGTCATAATTTCCATCCAAAAGAACATTTTGCGAAGTGTGAGAGGTATCATGCACATCGACAGCAATGCCACAGTACGGAAATCCATTAGTTGTGTACCCGTTCAAATCATCCTTCTGTTCACTTTTTCTCTCGTTCTTCAAGCCTGTGTTTGCTACGGCTGCTACATTCTGCTCAACCCTCTCTTCACCTTCCACTTTGGCAACGTTCTCATCCTCAGTGTACATAATCTCTTCCTCTCGATCCCAAAAATAGTTCCATGGCGCCACAGCTCTGGCATCGACGTAAGATTCCACGAACAAATTGTGCACCACACTTCCTGGCTTGGAATTCATATCCCCGCAGATGACAGTGGGTAGTAGCATCACCTTCTGATCCTCGTGCCTAACGGATGCAAACTCGGCCACCCTATCCAACAAGTACTTGGCTTGACAAAGTTTCACATACTCGAACCCTGGATTCCAGTACAAATGTACGGATGCAACAATGATCGATTGCATCGTGTCGACAGAGTGGAGATGTGCCACGATGGCACAATTTCTTCGTAGGAATGATCGTACGAATCCCGTCAATTCCGGTGGAGGTGGGGTGCTGTTTGTGTTGTAATTTATACCATCGGAGGAATAGTTGTTATTTGGTTGAATTTCGTCGTTTTGTGGGCTGTCATTGTTATTCGTAGTAGTATTTGAATGTTGCAAAGTTGCCAAATCATCCAATGTAACTACTTCATACTTGAGTAATGTAAACTTGCTTTTATCAAATGCGATAGCACAACAATCTTTTCGTTGATCATTGGTAGTTCTAACTACTTGATACCCCCATCTTTGGAACGCTGGTAGAATGGGATCATCTGGTTCGATTAGATCAAGTTCTTGAAGGGCAATAACATCCCACTTTTGTTCGTCGCTACTACTAGCACCGCCAGTAATATCTTTAGGATCTGGAGTGTGAGCACCGCAAAATCGTTCAAGTGTGTCGACTAATAATTTCCTTCGCTTCGTCGGGTCAAATGCAACATTGGCATAGCTTTCGGGCAATCCAGGATGAGAGCGTGGCGACAAATATGTTTCCGCTAACATGTTGAGGGATACGATGTTGAATTCCAAATGGGAATGTTGTTGTTGTTGTTGTTGTTGTTGTTGATTGGTAAATTTCTCCGAAGAAGAGTTGGATATTGGAACCATGCTTAATCGATCTACCCATGATGTGGTTGTTGATGCTGTTGGCGACGATGATGATTCCGTCATGGTGACGTTGCCGTGAGGAATGGAGGAGGAAGGTGATGGGTGAAGATGATTAAAACGATGAATATTGAATATTGGGAATGTTCGGTACTATCGTACTAAGTACTTAAGAGATACCAGTACGTAATCGTGACACAGAGACAGACAGAGACAGAGAGGTAGATATTGTACGTACATACCTTCACCACCCTCGCAGCCGGATAATACCTCGATTTTGATTCGTAGATCGGGGATCATCATGGCGTCCCCTTATCACGGCTCCAACGACGCTACCAACAACGACAACACCAAGCATCGCAAATTCCATCGCCATTGGCTCCGTGATCTCCTGCTGCAGCATGCCTCCAATTCTCCTCCCCACAACAACATCGTGCCGCCCTCCCTCCACTCGACAGCGACAGCGACGGCCCTCGTCGTGGCGCCCATGGTCGATGCCTCGGACTTACCCTACCGAATCTTGACTCGTCGCTACAATGCCAACCTGTGCTTCACGCCAATGATCCATGCGAGGATGTTCGTGGAACGACCGGGATATCGACGCAAATTTTGGAAGGTTATGGAACACCGGCCGCCGCAGCAGCAAAACGGCACCGGCAACTCTGCCGATCCACGCGGAATGCTGCCCCTCCCACCCGAAGATCGACCGCTCATCGCCCAATTCGCCGGACACGACAAAGACGTGTTGCTCCGCGCCATGAAGCTAGTAGAGAAGCACGTCGACGGCGTCGACGTCAATTGCGGTTGTCCGCAGGGGATTGCGAGGCGGGGTCGATACGGGGCCTACTTGATGGAAGAGGAGGGCGGCGATCGCCTCGTGGAGATCGTACGACATTTATCGGATAATTTGAACGTGCCGGTGTGCGTCAAGTTACGAATACTTCCCAGCGGTATCGAAGATTCGTTGGAATTGTATCGGCGAATCGTCGATGCCGGCGCGTCCATGCTGACCATCCATGGACGGACGCGGCTGCAAAAACAACGGTCCACGGGAAGCGCCGACTGGGAATCTATACGGCAAGTGGTCCAGCGGGTGGGGCATCTCGTGCCGGTGATTTCCAATGGGAACATCGCCAGCATGGACGATGTTCAACGATGCTTGAAGGAGACGGGAGCTGATGGGATCATGTCCTCCGAGGCCGTACTGGAATATCCTGCGTTGTTCACGCAGACCAATGTAGCTTCTACCAATTTTCAACGTACCGGTCCAGGACGATTGCAGATCGCTAGGGAATTCTTGCAAATTTGCAAACGCTACCCGCCCGAGGATGGCGGGCAGGGAAGTGGATTCAAATGTATTAGAGCGCATGTGCATAGATTCTTACATGCCGATTTGCAATTACATCAGACGATTAGGGATGCAGTTATTGCATCCTTTTCCATTGAGGAGCTGGAAAATGTGCTCACGATGTTGCAAGAGATACATGACACAACTGGGCATGAGGTTAGGGACGAGCAATTGTCGTGGTATTTCAGGCATAGAGGCGGGGAGGATGAGAAGAACCACAATGATAATACTGAAGAAGAGAAGAAAGATGAGGAAGTTGAGAATAATGAGGCAGAGAAAGAAGACGATGAGTATTGTCCAGCAGGTGTATTTGGAGAAGTTTGTGCCGATGATGGTGATTACTGAGATTGAACAAAGGCATTGTCTCACACAAAATCGCTCATCTTTGCTTGGTATGAATGCGAATTTGTATTATTAAATTTCCCAGCGTCGATATTTTCCACACGCTTTGGCATTCTCGCGCAGAGCGCAGAGCTGCTCCAGTAGTATGTATTTGCCAGAATAAACAGCGTAAAAATTGGGAGAAAAACTGATAGTCATAATGTAAGCTTACCTGGACTACCAGCATTCTGTACACGGTGCAGTAACAAAGAACCGATCCCTTCGTCCGAAAAGAAATTGCAGATGACAGATAGAATGATAGCTGTACACACATTCATCAGATGAATAAAAATTCATTTTCAAGTAGAGAGCAAACAGAGCCTTCATCATGCAGGCATGCTAACTCTGTTGTCCTTTCCTGATGATCCTTTGATCTCCCAGAATGCAACATACCTTTCTAACAAAGGCTAAATCTCAACATCGTTCATGATCAAAACTATGTGCAGGCATTATTAAGGAGCAGCAAGACAAAAGCCACAAATTGAAACAGAGACAGAGATGTACTGACCTGTGGAAAAGTCTTTCAAAGTAGAGCTCAACATTTTTTGATGGTTGTGCTATTAAGACATGGAGATAGCCATACAAATCCCAATGATTGACTTTGTGGGTGTAATATCATGATACCAACCATCAATGGGAGGTTTACAATGACTTTGTGGATGTCGAAGACTAGTAGGGGTTTCTAAATACTGAGGGATCAAAAACACAGTAGTAACAGAAAATATGAGCTGAGATGCCCCCATGTTGCTAGCATGTCAGACTGACATGTCGCTGACACGTTGCTGACATGTTGGCCAGACAGATTTTTGAGATGATTTTGGTGCCGACATTTCCTACTAATGTCTTTACACATTCATACAATGTAACTGCATCTGCAACGTAATCAATCATAAACCGGATGATGACTGTATTTAGGGATTGCCACATGATATGGGTTCTAGAGGAATGACAGGTTTGCAACCAGGTCCTGACAGCTCTTGTATTTTCAACTTTGCAACTAAGACGCACACGCTGTAGTCACTGTCATGCAGCAGTAGCTTTTTCCTCCAACAAAATGGGTTCCTTTGAGTGTGCACCATGTTTTTGCTGGATTTGTACCATGCCCACCTGATTCCGGTGACTGTGCTGACCCCTACGCTACGAAATGGGGATTTTGTCACATCCTCTATTGACCAGAGGGTTAGATGGGCAAGCCTTTTGGCTTCAGTTACTATTCTGTGTGTTTGTTCTGGTATCCTGCTTGGCATTGTCTCGTCGAGGACGAACTAAAGTCCAGGCAGTGGGTCACTACTTGACTTCACCAATCACCAGTGTATCCTGATCGTGTTCAGTGCAAGACCCCAAAAGGTGAGCGAAATTAAGCGATATTTCTTACTGTGGCAATGTACCCATACTCGCTTAACAGAGAGTGCAAAGGGTCTTTGCCCACCTACCAGGCTTGGCAGGGCGTTGGGGAAGGTTTGGATAACTGTGTAGTGGTGCTTGTTAGAAAGCTCAAGCAGAACCAGTGACAACCAAGAGAATGCTCACGCAATCTATTTCGACAGCGTCAGAATCATTACTCTCTACTGGAAGGGTGGCGACAAGTCATAGACATTTGATGGGGGATGATACTTGCGGTGTATCAAATACCCCCTCCGTTGAGGATGAGTTGCAGCACGCGTCATCAGATGATATTGACGATGTCTACGACGCAGATGATGCATCATCTTCTTTTATAGTCAAACGGTTGAAAGAGCTGTATCAAAGTCATGTGCTTGATGCAGAGAAACAGTATCATCTTCACTTTAATTTCTGCTTACCAACTGATGGAGAGATCAAAGAAAGTGAATTTGATGCTACGCCAATGGTTCTGCTTATTGGGCAGTATTCTACTGGGAAGGTATGTGTTTTACTCTTCCACTATTCTCTCTCTCGGTAAATTCATACATCAAATTTTTAACAACTGACGATGAATTGTCGCCGCGCCTTCATCTTCATTCAAGACTACATTTCTTAACCACTTGTTGGGCGAGGACTTCCCAGGGATGCATATTGGTCCGGAGCCAACGACGGATAAATTTATGGCTCTATATTATGGCGGTGACGATAATATAGATGGCAAGAAAAACTTCAATTCAGGATTCAAAAAGAGAGATGACGATGATGATGATGATTTGACTCAACACTCTGTTGTCACGGATGATGTTCGAGCGTCAGGGAGGCTTGTCAAAGGGAACACTTTGACCGTTAGCCCGAATCTGCCATTCTCTTCTCTATCGCAATTCGGATCTGCATTTCTGAACCATTTCGTTGGATCTTCGTGCAATGCCCCATTACTGAAGCGCATTACTTTCATTGATACTCCCGGCGTGTTATCGGGCGAGAAACAACGCATCAACCGTACCTATGACTTCGGGCGAGTGGCAAAGTGGTTTGCGGACAGATCTGATCTGATATTGCTCCTCTTTGATGCACGTGAGTGCACTTTTTCTGGTGCTCGCAACACTTCTGTTCATTATCCTAATGATCTCCAAATGTTCTCGTTTCAACAGACAAATTAGATATCAGCGACGAATTCAAGAATGTGATTGACACCATTCGTCTCTACAATGATGATAAGATTCGATGTGTGCTCAATAAAGCAGATTGTGTTACAAGGGAGCAGCTCGTTCGAGTTTATGGAAGCTTAATGTGGTCAATGGGTGAGTAAAATCATCGTCTACCTAGCTGATTCGGTCTCTCTTACCGGCTACTGAGGAAAGTCTTTTCTTTTCAAAGGAAAAATCTTTGACTCGCCAGAAGTTGTCAGGGTGTTTACTGGGAGTTATTGGAACGGTAGATTAGTCAACAATGATTTTCAGCGCATGTTCGAGAAGGATGAGAAGCTCCTTGTGCAGGAGCTTATTGATCTCCCTCGATGTTCGGCAGAGAGAAAGGTGAATCAGATGGTGAATCGTATCCGTTTAGTAAAGGTTCATGTGTGCTTACTAGGGACGCTGTCAAAGATGACCCCGCGACTCTTCGGAAAAAAGAAATCACGTGAAAAAATATTGAATGGCGTGGATGCAATTTTGGACAGTGTTAGGGTTCAATTTGACCTTTCCAAGGGTGATATGCCGGATGCGAAGGAATTCGCTCAATGCTTGATGAATTTTGCCGACTTCAGCGTATTTCCTCCGACAGACAGGGCTTTAATCAGAAAACTAGATTCTTTGATAGCAAACGATATTCCTTGCATTGTGAGGGATGCAGACGATATTAGATTTGGTCGGAAGAGAGCGGTCGACGAACGAGAGGCTAACGAATCAGGAGGTCCAGCAGTAGCCACTCAAAATCAGTCGTGCGTGGAAAGGAAATCTGAGGTAGGCTTCCATAATATTGTCTCGCTGCCTTCTTTACCTCTCTTCGATGATTCTAACTTTCTGCTGCACGATCCGTATACAAGAACGTTCGTGGAATTCGAGGATTGATGGGAAAGTTCATCCTATTTTTCCTTCTTCTACTATCTCTTGCCGAGGGTATCTATTTTTGGTCATTTTCAACACCGGCAAATTCTCTGAATGAATTTTACTCTGGATGGAGACAACTTATTCGCTCCGTACTTGTTCACCCGAAAGTTTTGGAATTGAGCTCAATGATTGAAACATTCAAAATAACTCCTCGTCATTCCTCCCTTTCAGATTTTCCTTCGTCTGTAGAAGATGAGATGTAGGTTTTAGAGCGATTTCAGGCATAACACCGCAGTAGTGGCAATTGCGCAGATGAACAACAAATTAGTGGGACAATGATTAATAGATAGTAAGTTTAATTGATTCACCGATCATTCCCGATAGAAACGCGCAGTGGTCTGTCTTCCTCAAGCCGCCACAGCCACCATCGCAGGGCGGATTAACTTCTCTCCACATTTCCATCCCATGGCAAACTCCTGACAAACTATTCCCTCCTCATACTCCTCCGAGGGCATTTGCATGATTGCCTGGTGCATTTCATAGTCGAATTCCACTCCCAAAGTCTCAACCTTGGTAACATTCAACTCTGTAAAGGCACTCAATATCATATTGTATGTTGTTTTGTACGCGTCAACAATCTCTACCTCCTCGTTGGTAGCGGCCTCGACGGATTGAAATGCACGGTCAAATGTGTCAAGCACGTTGAGGAATTTCTGCGCCACGTCTACAGTAGCCGTTTCGGTACCGAGTGCACCTTGCTTCGCAAGTCGTTCTTGCATCCCTTGCGACTAGAGAGTGAGTGAGCATGCCATGCCATATTACGATGCGAGAGTGAGTGCCGAATCAGGACAAAACAACATGATGAAAGTACTTGCAGACATCATTCAATCCTTCGTTCAGTGTTTCCAATACCATTTAGATACATCCCTTGCAATCACTCAAGAGAAATCTCTATTAGGCTTACATGCTGCGATTCATATTCTACTCACCTCCTTATTCAACATGTCAAACTTGGCCGCCCACTCCTCTTTTCCCTTGGCAGCCACGGCAGTTGCCTCCTCGATCTCTTTCTCCAAAGCGGCAATGTCCGACTGAAGTACTTCCACCTTTCTTTTCAGAAAGGTTGGAGAGCTCAAAATGTCGGATTCCTCCTCAGATGGTAATAGCGATGCCGATGTTTCCGAGGGGGGATTCTCCTCGGACGCGGAAACATCGTCGGCCTCGGCCTCGGTGCCGCGTAGGATGTCGTGGACGACTGCACGGACCGTGAAGAAGATTCAATGAAATTTACTGATGGGGATGATGCATGAAGAGATGGTGGCGTGAGGAACGCGTCGAGGGATGCAATGTACGAGAGGAGGAATAGCGTCAGGAACAAGGTCATGGTTGGCAAAGATAAATACATTGGAAATATTATTGTGTGAGTGTTTTGTTGGAATTGATGTGGAAGGAGGTATCATCTTCTACGAACTGTTGTTGTTTGTTAATCCAGTTTTAGCGGACTCCTACGTGGCCTTTCGTAGAATTGGTGGACAAATTGTCCTAATTTTCCCCCTCTCGATGGGTGGTTGACAAATCTTTCTCCACGTTGTTTAGGCTTTTTCCTTGTGTTGTGTTCGTCGTTGAAATGTGACATCATTTTCGGTGGAAAAGTGTCCACCGATGTTATTTCGCAGAAAATAGCCAAATGGTGAAGACAGACGTAACAAGTGCACGCACAAAAAACACAAGAAGACACATCACACAAAAATTATCTATTACATCAAATTATTCCAGAGACACTACAATGGCCGACGCCGACTGAAATATCCCTGCCCCCTGCAGAACCATTCTAACGAACAATACGTCAATCGAAAGGTAAGACCACCACCATGATCTCACGCTATTTGTTTTTTCTATGGCATCGATTTTTGCTTACATCGTTTCTTACAACAACAAGGCAAATTTCAGGCAAGAAAATGGTGGCAAGACAATCACAGTTGCACTGAAATGGATGTAGAATCTCTCCCCCTGCATATTGATTCACGATATTTCAGTGGCTCCGCGATCATACAACAATACACACGTGGTGCGATTTTCATAGAAAAATATTGATGT
>JALLBB010000118.1:0-23160 GCA_036939735.1 Discostella stelligera | reverse complement strand
AATGGACCCTTACTTACAGGGGGTCAAGTACATCCACAGAGTCCGGGTGCTCACGAGATTTGCAGCACGTGTGCGGCAGGGATGCTTTGGTCAAGGACGCCGCATCCAGGCTTGCTCAGTCTCTAGCGTGCTCATGGCCATTGGCCAGGAGATCGCGCTGGCCTGTGAGCTCAACCCAACAAAAATAAACGGGGCAGAGAAAATAATTCCGCGGCTACAACAGATGTACGATGGGTGGAGAAAGGAGGACCCGCCGACAACAAAAATGCTGCCGGTGGAAGCAGATGTACCCGAATTCTTAGTGGAGGTGGGGCTGGGGACGACAGCCACAGAACTGGATCGGGCGGTTGGGGACTTGGCATTAATTGTGTTTTATTATTTATTACGAGTGGGGGAGTACACGGTTAAGGGATCACGAAATGAAACCAAGCAAACAGTGCAGTTTAAGATGGAGGACATCACGTTTTTCAAGAAGAATAGTACGGGACAGTTGCGATGTCTCCCGCGGACGGCGCCGTCACATTTAATAATGACGGCCGATGGGGCAACAATGAAGCTTGATAACCAGAAGAATGGCTGGAAGGGCGTGTGTGTGTATCAGGAACACAATGGGGAGGTGTTTAACTGCCCTGTCCGGGCGCTCGGACGGAGATATCGGCACCTGCGGGAACATGGGGCACTGGCAAAAACGTTTATCTCCGCGTATTGGGAGGCAGGGCTAAAGTACAATGTAACGGCGGAGAACATGAGTGTGGCGTTAAAACAGGCCGCGGCGGCGCTGGAATACCCAGCAGTGAAAGGCATCCCAGTGGAACGGATCAACACGCATTCGCTGCGGAGTGGGGGGGCAAATGCACTTGCATTGTCAGGATATTCGGATACGCAAATTCAAAAGATGGGGAGGTGGCGCGGAGCAACGTTCAAGGAATATATTCGGGAGGAGCTGGCATGCTATGCGGCAGGGATGTCAGGGGACATGAAGAGAAAGTTCAATTTTGTAAATATTGCAGGGAATGCTTTCCATGAAATCAACGACTTGATATTTGACTCTGGAGAGACGATGGAGGAGGAGATGCAGACTAGAAGCGAGGGGATGTGAGCAGTGGTGTAATAGGGGAGGAATGGCTGATGGAAGGGAGGTTTCTTTTCTTTGGGGGCGTTTGGTTGTTTCAGAGTAGACTCGTTGGGAATGACGCATGCAAGGGTGTGCTGACGACAGCGGAATATCAAAAAACACTAAGTGTCTAAGGTCGGGGGACGGGGGAGGCGGCGGGGGATCCAGTGGAGGGTGCGGGGATCAGCGGTGTTTTGGCCTGACCTCAACGTGCCCGTCTGATGCAAACGTCCACGACGAGTGCAGTCCAGGGGTGGGGTGTCCGTCAAGTACCAACCTTGCTCCCCTGTGTTGACCCATGAGGGTCAGGTGGGACGGCTTTTTGCCGAAGGGCAAAGGGGGAGCGGGGTTTGCATCAGAGATACTAACCCAGAGAGTTTTGGCACCAACCGACACGTAGCATAAGCGTAGGGNAAAAGGGGGAGCGGGGTTTGCATTGGAGATACTAACCCAGAGAGTTTTGGCACCAACCGACACGTAGCATAAGCGTAGGGGAGGTAGTGACGTGGAAGCATCCACCAGTGCGCGCAGTCGAGTCGATAAGAACCGAGGTCCAGTCGGAGACTTGATTGTGGTGATGGACAGACGAGACCTCGGGGCACAAACAGGAATGGGAGTGGGCGTCGGCGCGAGCGTCGACGAGAGGGGCTCATTCCGTTTGTGAGCAAGAGCGACAGCACGCAGTGGTGATAGCTGGAGTTAGTGTAGAATAAGCATTCGATAGCGACGTAGTCACGGAAGCGTCACGACGAGGGCGGGGAGAGATATCAAGGCAACACGAGGGTGAGGGGTCAAGTGGTTTTCCAAGGGCGAACACGCAGTAGAGGAAAAACCGAGATAACGAGGAAAAAAAAAAAACATGTCAGGCGTGCTGAATCGGCTCACTGGGCGAACAGGGGATACAACCCGGCGGGGCAGTACCGGGCCGGGAGAGGCAACAGGCACGACGGAGGGGAGGAGCAATGTAGGGAGCAGGAGGGACAGTGGCAGGGGGTGGGAGCTGCTCGAGCTCGAGGGGGGTGAGGAAACGGACTTCCTTGGTGTGGCGGCACCAACAGGTGTGGATGAGGAAGAGGAAATCGACTTCCTCGGGGGGGGAGGAGGGATAAATGTGGGGGGGGAAGGTGGAGGGACCGAGGGAATTACCAACGAGGGGGAGGAGGAGGAAGAGGAGGGGGAGGGGTGGGATAACGACTTCGAGGAGGAGCAGGCCGACTTGGGCAGCTCGGCTGGTGGAGCAACGAAACAGCCTGGGGGGCGGAGAGAGGCGAGTGGTATCGTGCAAGGGTTGGCACGAGGCGGGGGGACATCGCAGGCAGATGCGCACGTCAGCAGGGAATTGGCATGGCAGCGGGATGTGAAAGGGGATACTGCAAAAGTGACAGCATTCAAGGCGCAGGTGGTTGGGTTGCAAAATTTGCGGGCATTTCTGTACATGAAGCCAAAGTCACCGCTTGTACAGGTGGCCCATTCCATTGGGCAATATTATGGGTTTTCAGGGCTTGCACCGGAACTCCAAGACCGCCACATTGCATTTATCGGGGACCGGACAGCAGATGGAGGAGCACCCATGCCAGTGCTGCTCCCGGTGAAGAAGGCGTGGGAGTGGACGAAGGTGACGGCGTGTATGGATGAGGCGGCTCTCAAGGCACATTATGAGGGGGAAGGGACGGGGAACAAACTGTGGACAGCGCCGAATGGGTTGCAGTCGGAGGTGGTCCTGCCGCGATTACTGGCGTTGCCAAACTTCCTCGTGCGGGATTTACAGAAGATGGAAGCATGCCTCCCACACCAGGTTTGGACTACGGTGGTGGAGCACATGGATGGAGGGGTGTCCCAACTAGATCGGACCGACTGGCAACTAGTGTTGGACTGGTGCATCGCGGCGTCTCAGGTGGACTCCCATGGATCAAGTCTGTTGGCTATGGAGGTGGAGGTGGTGTCGGTGCAAGACCCGGAAGTGCGACGGTGGTGCACGACCATGCTAACACGGACAATGGGGACTACGATGGGAACGAGGACGCAGGCGGGGGCACCGGGGGGCAAGGCACGGGTTGAGTCTATCGAACGGGTGGCGACAAAATTGTCACAGGGGGTTGTGTCAGGATTACGGGCCTTGGCGCCCACGCTGGCTATGGCAGCTGGACGTGCGACTGGAGAAGGCCGCGGTGGGGGTGACGATCAAGTCGGTGGGAAGCGATTCTCTGAGGAACATGTGGCGACATTGAAAGGGTACTGCGGGGTAGTGGACGAGCGGAGAATCCCGAACATATGGAGGACTTTCCAGAGCACCAAGCACATTGGCACGTGGAGGACAACATTGACGGTGGAAATGGAGGAGTGGGACGCACAGCACAAAGGGGGAGGAGGCATCGACCAGGCACCGTGCTTCTCTGCCGACCTACTGAAGGCGATCGTCAAGCTGGAGTTTAACCCTGGCGAGGGTGTGGCACTGTACAACTCAAGACAAAAGGGGGTAACGATCCTCTGTTGCAGGCCGAAGACAGCAGCACAGGTCGAGGATATCAGGGAGCATGAGGAGGCAGTAGTAAAAACAGGAGCCAACATGACCTACGACGAGTACCGGGCAAAGAAAAAACATGGGTCTGGTATTTCTCTGGCTACCCCACCAGAGAATTACAGTGACCTGAAGCTGTGTGTCAATACTTACTGCGCATTCATTTGGGCGCTGTTTGGGCCGGAGTGTGATCACTACAAGGGCCTAATGGAAGTGAGGGATACCCTGCTCCTCCGGACGGTGCAGTATAATAGGGAGGCATTCGACGTCGACATATGCAGGAGAATCACGTGGGCAATACTAAACGACGGGCGGTCGTTTTTCGACACAGTGATGCTTAGTGGACACTTCACGGGGACAATGAAGGGGAGGGTGCGGTGGCCGACGTCGGGCCTGCAGCGAATCGCATATGATGTGGAGAACGCAATACCCATCCAACGTCCAAATTATCCGCGCGAGTGGATGGTGACCCAACCCTCGCACAGTCAGCAGGGTGGGAGCAGGGGTGGAGGGGCAGGCCGAGGTGAAGGAGGGGGGGGGTGGTGGAGGCGGCGACGGCGGTGGGAGAGGAGGCGGCGGCGGCCAAGGAGGGAGTTACAGGAGTGGACGGGGACGGGGAGGCGGTAGGGGTAACAGGGGGGGCGACAAGCCAGCAGGCGGGGATGCACGACACCCACGCATCGCAACCATGGTGAAGGAGTTAATTGAGCTGCAGGGGCATGCCAGGTTACAGCTTGGGGAGATTTTGGATGGAGCGCACATCTCTCTACGTGACCTCCCGAAGTTGCCAACTGGGCCTGAGGGGGAGATGCGCCCGGTGTGTTGGGCGTGGGTACTCGGGGGATGCACGTACCCCGGGTGCCGGTTCAAGGAATTTGGGCACCCTCCGAGGGAAAAAATGACTGATGACTTTGCGGATGAGGTAGTACGTCTGTTGCAACCGGGGATCAATTATTGCACACGTACGGTGAGGGAGAAAAAGAGTGGGTCGCCGGATAAAAAACCGCGGGTACAGGGAGGCGACAACTGACAGCAGGAGAAACGACAGGGGGGTAGAGTGGAAAAACGGAGGGTGGGGGGGGAACAGAATATAGCATTGTTAAAATTGAAACCAGTGAGGAAACGGAGTAAGATATTGTGTGGTTATCAACCTAACGGAGGGGAGGAGAGTACAGGGGGGCAAACAACCGGGGAGGGGACGGGAGAAATTAGAACAAGAGGAGAGGTGGGGAAGGAGGGGGGGGAGCTCACGCTGACGCCGATCTTGCTGGACGATGGAAAAGGTACGTTGTGTGATGCTGCTGTTGTTGGAGATGTGTCTGACAGCGATATGGAAATAAGCGTGAGTGAGGGGGAGGGGGGGAACGGCAGGGGATACGAGCTTCTACGACCACCGCAGCTCGAGACAACAGGGGGCACGGTGACAGGGTTGGAGGCGGACAAGCTACGGCGACAGAATAAGCGGCGCCGACAACAACTACTGCACCAACAACAAGGGGACTACTCGCAATGGTTGCGGCACCAGGGGAGTCTGTTCATCCCGGAACACGAGTGGGAGGAACGTCAACACCAACAGACAGGGGGAAAACTAATGTACCCTCGAGGACGGGCAGTGCACCATCCAGCGGGGCAATTGCTGCAGGAGTGGGCTACCTACGGGTGCCCGGCGGTAACGGGAAACGAGTGGACACGCGAGCAACTCCAGGCCGCGATCGATAGGGGGCCACACAAGTCCGCATTAGATGACGACGCACTGATGCATTTTGCAGCGGAGGTGGCAGAGAAGGTACGCGTGGGACAGGCACGGGTGGTGGAGTGGGATGCGATCAAGGAGAACCCACCACCCCAACTGAAGATATCCCCTGTGGCAGCAATTCCACACAAGTCCAAGCCATATCGGTCAATCCTGGACCTGTCCTTCAGACTGCGGCTGCGCGAGGGGGGGGAGGTACCGGCAGTAAACGACACAACCGTCAAGACGGCCCCACAAGGCGCGGTGGATCAAATTGGCCATTCTCTGAAGCGCCTAATCCATGCATTTGCAGAGGCGGAGGAGGGGGATAAAGTGTTCATGGCCAAGTGGGACATCAAGGATGGATTTTGGCGGCTGGATTGCCAAGAGGGGGAGGAATGGAACTTCGCTTACGTCCTCCCACAACGAGAGGGAAAGCCGACAAAGCTAGTGGTACCAACATCGCTACAGATGGGGTGGATCGAATCGCCACCGTATTTTTGCACCGCATCGGAAACGGCGAGAGACCTGGCGGTTGAATATATAGAGACGGAGATGGGAGGGTTGCGGGAGCACAAATTTCTGTCAGCAACAAGGGGGGAACAGGAGGCGGGATTGGGTGAGGGCGACAGGGCGAGGGAACCAATGCGATATCTTGTGGAGGTGTATGTCGATGATTTTATTTCGTTTGTGATTCCGTCAACCCAACAGCAACTCGATCACGTGGCAAATGCGGTGATGCACGGAATACATGATGTATTCCCGGCAGACAGTAATGAGGAGGAGGATCCGATTTCGCAAAAGAAGATGCGGAAGGGGGATGGGGTATTCTCAACGAAAAAGTGCGTCTTGGGTTTTGACTTTAATGGGGAGGACAAGACAATTTGGTTGGAGGAGGAGAAGCGGGCAGCTCTCCTCTTAATCCTGAAGGGGTGGCTGCGGGCATCACGGCGCACACATTGTGGCATAGCATTGGAGGAATTTGAGTCGGTCACCGCGAAACTCCGTCACGCGTTCACGGTGTTACCTGAGGGGAAGGGGCTACTCAGCCCATGTAATTGGATATTACGCAAGAGGCCGGCACTTGTGTTCCTTCACAGAAATCGCAAGTTGCGAGAGGCAATAGGGGATGCACAAACTCTTTTACGTGAGTCCTCGAAGAGGCCAACGCATTGCAAGGAACTCGTAGCGGGGTGGCCCGACATCATCGGCGTGCAGGATGCATCAGGGCAAGGGGTGGGGGGGGTAGTCATAGGCGAATTATGCGAGTGTTCGCCCACAGTCTTTCGATGCGAATGGCCTGATGATATAAAGGCTAGTTTAGTCACACGAGAGAACCCACGGGGAACGATAACCAACTCCGACCTCGAAATGGCTGGTTTGTTGTTGTGCTGGCTGGTGGTGGAGGCAGTAGGGGGACGTATGAAACAACGGCATGTGGCAATGTTCAGTGATAATGATCCTACGGTCCATTGGGTGACAAGGATGGCGACGAAGCAATCGAGAGTGGCGGCGCAGCTGGTGCGGGCACTGGCATTGCGCCTCAAGGAGAATGAAACATGCCCCCTGACGCCGGTGCACATCCCGGGGAAACAAAATATGATGACAGACATTCCGTCGCGGTCGTTTGGGAGTGTGCCGGAATGGCATTGTCGCACAAATGAGGAGTTACTAACCTTGTTTAATACCACTTTTCCTTTACCGGGACAGGCCTCTTGGACGATATTCCAGCTCAACTCAGGAATCGTTATGAGGGTGATTTCCGTCTTGCGGATGCAGCATACTACGCTGGCAGAGTGGCGTCGACTACCAGAAATAGGAAAACACATTGGGACAATTGGACGTCCTATGTCGGGCCTGTGGGATTGGACCCTTACTTACAGGGGGTCAAATACATCCACCGAGTCCGAGTGCTTACAGGATTTGCAGCACGAGTGCGACAAGGATGCTTCGGTCGGGGACGCCGCATCCAGGCTTGCTCAGTCTCTAGCGCTCTCACGGCCGTTGGCCAGGAGATCGCGTTGGCCTGTGAGTTCAACCCCACGAAAATAAACGGGGCAGACAAGATAATCCCGCGGCTGCAGCAAATGTACGATGGATGGAGGAAGGAGGATCCACCAACACGGAAGATGTTGCCGGTGGAAGCGGATGTACCAGAGTTTTTAGTGGAGGTGGGGAGGGGGGCGGTGGCGACGGAGCTGGACCGCACGGTTGGAGACTTAGCATTAATTGCATTCTATTATCTACTGCGCGTGGGGGAGTATACAGTGAAGGGCACGAGGAATGAAACCAAACAGACGGTTCAGTTCAAGATGGAGGACATAACGTTTTTCAAGAAAAATAGTGCAGGACAATTGCGATGCCTACCGCGGACTGCACCGGCGCATCTCATCATGACGGCCGATGGGGCAACGATGAAGCTTGATAACCAAAAGAATGGGTGGAAGGGTGTTTGTGTGTACCAGGAACACAATGGGGAGGTGTATAATTGCCCGGTACGTGCGCTGGGGCGGAGATATCGGCACCTCCGGGAACATAAGGCAACAGCAACAACATTTATATCTGCTTATTGGGAAGAGGGGCTGAAGTATGATCTAACGGCGGAGAACATGAGTGTGGCGTTGAAACAAGCAGCGGCGGCATTGGAATACCCAGCAGTGAAGGGCATCCCAGTGGATCGGATTAACACACATTCGTTACGGAGTGGAGGGGCGAATGCACTTGCCCTCTCAGGGTATTCGGATACTCAGATTCAAAAAATGGGGAGATGGCGAGGGGCAACGTTCAAGGAATATATTCGGGAGGAGCTTGCATGCTATGCGGCGGGGATGTCAGGGGACATGAAGAGGAAGTTTAACTTCGTCAATATTGCAGGAAATGCATTTCACGAAATCAACGATTTGATCTTTGAGTCGGGGGACGCGCAGGAGGGGATTCAGGCGGCAGGCGAGGGACGGGAAGGAGAAGTGTAATTGGGCGGCGAGGAGCAGAGTAGGGGTGATGCATGTACGTGGCGGGGGGGTTTGCCTTTTTCAGAGTTGTTTTCGTTGGGAATGACGCACGCACAGGCGAGCTGACAACAGCAGCAACAATGGATGACGCTTGGAGATATGTTTTTCGAGGGGCAAGGGGGGCGATGAGCGGGGACCAGCGGTGTTCGGCCCGAACTAGACGTGCCCGTCTGATGCTGACGTCCGCGTCGAGTTCGGTCCAGGGGTGGGGTGTCCGTGGAGTACCAACCGCGCTCCCCTGTGTTGACCCGTGAGGGTCAGGTGGGACGGCTTTTGCCAAAGGGCAAAAAGGGGGAGCGGGGTTTGCATTGGAGATACTAACCCAGAGAGTTTTGGCACCAACCGACACGTAGCATAAGCGTAGGGGAGGTAGTGACGTGGAAGCATCCACCAGTGCGCGCAGTCGAGTCGATAAGAACCGAGGTCCAGTCGGAGACTTGAGGGATTTCGGCGGGAGCCAGAAGCTGCCAGAAGCCTACACTTCCGTCCAACCGCAATGGATTTGTTGGCCCCTCCCGCCGCATCATGTCTGGCGTCTCATCAACCCACAGCTCCGCTTTCAATTCCAAGAACAACGGAGACGGCGGCACCAAAAATCGATCTACCCAACGCCGCGCGCTGTCGCTTCCGCCATGGATGAAATTGCACCATCTTCCGGAACGTGGAATTCTGTCTTCTAACTCATCATTGTCGATTCCATCCAGTAACTCTAGTGATGGATCGAAGACGGTAACACTAAGAGCAGAAAATGACGCAGCAAAGCATGCCACAGCCACAGCTAGCAACTCCAACTCACATCGTCCATCCCGACGACAACGAACACGAGGTGGAGGCATCGTCGGTGACGAAATCACACCACTCACAACTGCGTCCAACTACAAGGCAAAAAAGGATATTTCCCTGGATAGCGTATATCCCCCCACACTGCTGGAGATACACGGACATTCACGATATTTGTCGGAATGTGCCATGAAAATTACAATGGAAGAAGTGGAGGATTGTGTCAAGTATAGTTTGAGATATTCTTGGGATGAGGAGTGTGTTGTTTCGAAACATACTACTAAAGGAATAAATGAGGTCAAAGCCAGGATTAATGAGATGAGAGTAAAGTGGGGTGAGAATCATCCTCTAGCCACGCTTGCTTCTAAAATACGTAGCTTCTTCGACATGTTCCAACCTACTACCGATGAAGTTGAGGTTCACGACGTAGTAAATGATCAGCAACAAAATCTCGCTGATCAACCAACAGATCGTGACATTGACAACATCCTCTCGGGTGTGCTGCGTCCGGAAATATACAGCCCCAACTTACTGCCGATAGTGGTTGTCAAATGCCATCCCAACGTCTTGGATAGGGCAGAGATTACCAAGGGACTAATCTCTGACCTATCGAGAAGAGCGATCGAACGACAACGATCCCCATGCGTCTGTGTCATACGATCAGCATCGGACCTTGTCCGTAAGGGTCGGATAATTGCCGAGCTTTTATCCCAATGCATAAAAAATGATCACGTACACGGAGAATCCTTCGCAGCGGAACTTCAACGACAACGCAAACGACGAAAGTCCCATCGATACGGTGGGGTGAATAATGGAGTGCTCGTACGTTCGATGTGGTCATGGACTCAATCTCTCGTGGATTGGGCCGGCTACACTAAGGCCTTTGATTCGATTATTGTAATACTGGAAGATCCCGAAGAGATATCATCTCCGACGCTAGATTCGTTTTTCACGTCATTGTCGCCACTTCGCTCGGGAAAGGAGGACGATGATGATGGTGTACCAATTTCAGTGGTTGTCATGGATGCTTCTCCGGGTGGATTGGGAGATCGATTGTCGAAGCTTTGTCGTCCGGCCTTTCGGGGTGGGACGGCGGGGGGTGCTGTGGTGCGCGAAATTCACGTGCCGCCACCCGACGTTCAGTGGGGTAAGTGTACCTTTTTCCGCAAGTAAAGTGGCATTGAGATTCGCTCATATCTTGGTCGCTTGAACTAATTTGAACATCCTTATTCCCTAACGCTGCCTTGTTTATATTCGTGGCATGCAGACCTCTTCGTCAAACGATTATTTTCCGCCGGCAACATCCCGACATTTCTGTGGACCGATCGTCGTGTACTTATAGACATTGGAAATGTATTTAGAGACAATGATAATTCGATTGTGTCCGTTGGAAGGATGTTGAAATCATATCTGCGACGTTACTTTGCCGTCCCTGGTAAGTCGACTCGCATGCAATACTAAGTAAATTTTCGAAGATGCTTTGACTCTGATCCCTCTTAATGTATTTGTCCTACATTTTTGTAGGTGCATTTATCTCAATGCTTCACTGCGAAAAGTTTACCATCCCGAATGAAGCTCGTATTAAGTGGCTCTTTGGTGATCAATATGGCAGAAAAATCATCTTCTCGCATATGTCTGCTTCCGGCATGGCTTCAATACACGATCAGAAAGATGGCAATATCATTGACATATTCCGAAAGGTGCAAACTTTTTATTTATGTCATCAAATATGTCAAAAAATCAATACGATTTTCGATATGTCTCCTATTGGAGAGATTGTGACGCTCCCGGAGCTTCATGTGTCTTCGCATATGCGTGACCTTCTTCGTCTTCTTGGTAATGTGAGACGAACGGTTATGGCGTGGAGCGACTCCTCAAGCTTGTCAACTGCTTCTTTACGACAGGAGCTTAACGAATTCATCATCCTTGCTGGAAAGCTTGTTTTCAACGACGAACCCGACGTAGTCCTTGCCAGGGCCATAGTCGAATACATCATGACTTGGGCCAAACAGAACATGTCGTTGCAAATCATTGTGGACAACGCGAGTATCATCCAGCCACGGCGAGATGTGGCCATCACGTTGTTCACAGCAGCGCCTCGCGTATTAGATCAATGCCCTCTTGCTCGGGCACGTCGGATAGCTGTTGGAGTATTTCAATCCCGAGTAATGACTCTTGCGGACTGGCATGAGAAATACTTTGATGCCATCACTGCGAGCAATGACCAAGCGAATGACTCCTATTCCAACGAAGCGGCATTTTTCTTCGCTGTTCATGAATTAGTTCACATGGGATTCGTTAAAAAGTTGCCAACGGGGAAGAGGAAGGAAGAAACGTTTGAAAAGATTACAATCATCTGGGGAAATGGAAGGTAGGAATATGTTCCTACCTAGTTTGTAATAATTTGATCTCATGCAAGACCAAGACCACGACCATATTGGTCGATAACTTGGACAGAATCTTCCGAATTTTCTTCTCGCGGCTTATCAAAAACCAGCATTCAACACCATTATTTGGACACAGAATAATTTTCATACCCAGGATCTTCATTCTACCACCACAAGCAGCACAGACTACTTTGTTCAAAAGTTTAGAAGTCCATCACAACAAAGATCGTTATCTTTATGATGATTAATGTTTAGAAAGTTCTACTTCCTCTCGCCTTTGTTTTTCTTTGTGTGGCTGTGGACGCCAACATCCGTGAATACGAGCAGCAAACTTTAAGTCGATCCTTCATTGTACCACTCTTTCTTCATGATGATCAGCTGATGATGCACTCTCTCACGATGAATCATATAACCCTCTCACCACAGAACCTCTTTGAAAGAAGCGGCCCACAAGTAAAGGGGGATGCGTCGTTTTCTTTATCTACCTTAAAAGGTTCATTTGCTTTGAATGAGGATGTGTTGATTAACGTGAACATTAAAAACAACCAGCCAAACAAGCAAGCTCGAGTCCTCAACTGGATTGTCCCTTGTGATGTTAACAATCTTACTTCCAGTACAACAATGCCACCCAAAGACATGTCCTCGTTCGAAGTCAAAACTTTGGGCGGTAAAGCAGCGAGGTACCTCGGAGTACTGATCAAGCGCGGCACAACTTCTTACAAGGACTTATTGACGCTGGGGCCTGGAGCAGAAATCAATTGTACCGTAAATCTCGGAAAGTATTTTGAGTTTATTTTCTCAAGCGAAGATGATGTCTATGAAATCAAGTTCACTGCAACCTCTTCGCAATTATCCGCCCCCTCCTCTCGACTTGAGACCCTTCATTCAGGCACACTTTCCATTCAGATTGCAGCAAGGGATGTGCCCACGCGAGCTCTGCGTGAACGGAAGCTTCAAGCCATAAACAATTTCCTTAATTGTGATGGAAGCCAACAAAATGTCATTGCTGATGCAAGGTCAAGGGCCGCTGTTGAATCCACAAATGCTCTGAGTGTAATTGATGATGTTGAAACATGGAGAAATGCTGAGTATTGTCCTCGATACAAAGAGTGGTTTGGAAATTATGATTATAATAGGCACATGTACAAGCTCAGGCCCGGATACTCTGTTACTTGTGATAGACTGAATAATTCACCTATTCTCTTCGATTGTGCGTGCACAGTGCATGCATATGCCTATATTTCCGCAGCTGAGCCGCCATATAAGATCAATTTGTGTCCTTTGTTTTGGAAAGCCCAGTTGACAGGAACAAATTCCAAAATGGTAAGTCAACTTATTTCATGTATTTTTCGGACTCCTTTTCTCACTTTAATTTGTTTTCTACTGTATCTGTATTAGGGGAATAGTTCATGAGATATCTCACATTTCCATTACTGCTGATACAAAAGACTACGCGGTTGGACAGACAAAAAGCAGAGAATTAGCAATGAATAATCCAGGTGCGGCTGTCAACAACGCAGACAGCCATGAGTACATAGCAGAAAATGATCCTGGCCTTTCTTGCAGCAACTCAGCCCCCTCCTGCATGTCAGGTAATACAAGAGTTCATATAGAAGCTGATACATGCGATCAGGCCGACAAGGTGCCGGTGTCATACTTCAAGATTGTTCGAGACCTTGTTGTGGGAGATAAGATCCAAGGTCTTGACAAGAACATGAACCCTTCAATTTGCACTGTTGAGGCTGTGGGCGACTATGGTATTGGTCAGGTCTTTGGTAATTACACCAAGGACCATTTCATCCTTGATGCATCGAGGGGGGTTGTCTTTCCTAATGGCGCAATTGGGAGTACGGAATTTGTTGACAAATACGCTGTCTTGACATCTTGCCCTATTGGTGTGGACAAGAGCGGAATTGGCTTCACTGCGCTAGCCTCTGTTTTTCTTGGCAGTGAACCACTAGCTTGGTCTGACTATGTTCTCATTCATGAAGCCATCGTAGACATTGTCCGGAATGTTGGTCCATTTGTTTTTTCACCCTTGTCTTACACATCCATGGACAAAGTCAAGAAGTACACCACTCAACTGTACCGTACAATGCTGAAGTGCTCCAAGAATCACAAAGATTGTAGCGCATTTGAAATAGCTGCTAAGAAAATGGTGGACAATTCCTTCACTAAAGAGTCAAAAAAGAAAGTTCAGGCGGCCTTTGCAAATTTTGGCAACCCAAACATGTCAGGCTCGATTTCTGCAGCTGTGACCAAAGGCAAAAGCGTAAGGGATTGAGTATCGTTTGCTCCATTTTTAGTGCAACGATCATGTAATCGTGCATCTGCATATTTGTTCTCGGTTGCGCCACTAGTAGGGCGTTTCCCTCTTTTTTAAAGTAGATACTGATGTTTATTGTAGAGTCAACTGTGAAAAAATCATTCATTTTACGTAGGTTTCCATTTGTATGTCTCATAAACATTTCTTTGGTAACCGACACGATCGTCAAAACATGATGGTCATCAGTATCTATTGCTCGTTCATCATCCGAGGTATCATATTTACCCTTGGCATACTGGAGAACCACAAATAGTCTGCAATCTTCGTCTGATATGTCCAATTATTGGGTGCAGTGCCAATTTCCAAACGCAAAAATTGACTTTCGGATAAGGTCTCTTTAGCATTGGGATTGAGCAGAATTGTGGTCACAGCATCTTCATCCACGACACTCTCCGAGTTCAAGTATTGGCATATCCGTGGAATCCGTCCATTTATACCCCCGATGAAGCGTACATCGGATATTGACGCAATCGTAATCACCATCGAGTCTGGACGGGAGGAAGCCCACTTGGCAATGGCGGTGGCGCATGCTTCATGTACCAAGATACGCTCCGCGAAGAAATTTCCCTGTTCTGCTTTGATCGATGCCTCGTCCTTGACAGAAGAGGAGGAAGGGGTGAAATCTTTGAGCAGACTCTTCTCTGTGTATAATTTGAATTTTGGCTCCTGCGTCAAGGCAATAAATCCCTGAGCGTCGGCAACATACACTTCCCGTCGTGTTGGATCAAGCGATTGCAATCCTCCCTTCTTAACAATTTCCAAATCGGTTGGATTGGGTGCTAACGCCAATATCGGATAACGTTTCTTCTTAGCAAATCGTAAGATCGGCAAATGACATTTGGCCAATTTTTCATCAACTCCGGACGCGACTAATCCTTCCACAACCATCCTTTCTGCAGCCTCCTCATCCTGCTGCACAGATGATGATGATGCTCCATTCCTCATCGACATCAAATACTCATTCAACACACCTTGACTGCTCTGTGGAAAAAACGCCAACCCAATGGCTGTACTATCTACCTTGTTTCGAACGCTTGGTTTGCAAATATCGGATAATAATGAGACTGCCAACTTGGCATCGGCATTCGTTTCGCCCAATACTTTGTCCGGGGAGGCAGTGTAGGTATCATCGAAGTTTGCTCCAAGGAATACAAAGCTTTGGTAATTTTTTCCCGATTTGAGTGCGCTGGCATTTATTTCTCCTGATCCAGTCACTTGCTTCACAGCATCCAATGTACCAAACACAGCCTTATTCATGAAGTTGTTGAGGTTGATATCGTCCTCGACGAATGGATTTTTCGGCGTGCCGCTTCCCATTCCCAGATTTTTGAGGATGGCTGCCTCGCGTGCGGCACGGTAGGGGATGAGCGAGGGGGGAATGGTGGAGTCCACGAGATAGGCCGTGCAGCGTTTCGCGGGGATGTAGATCCCGCCATTGGATTGTGTGGCCTTTTGCTGCGAGAAGGGATTGCTGAAGGATGCAATGGGAGGGAGGGCATTGGCATTATTTATATTCTTATTTAGAGGTAGCGTGACGCCAGCTGCAATAATGGAGGCGGCAGATTGTTGTAGTATATTTCGACGACTATTAATTATTGGTTTGGATGTTGATAATGATGATTGTGGCCGATTGTTTTGGCTAGCTGGGGTGACTGAAGAAGATATTGTTGTTGTTGTTGTGCCGTCCGCATCGCCTTGACTTTGAACTGCAGAAGTCCCGAGATCAACATTCCGACGCGGCCATAAAGATAGCTGTGACTGAGATAATGAGAAGGCACCGATGGAGGGGATTACTAGCAACAACAAAAGTGCATGGATTAATGCCGCCGAGCGTGATGATGGCAACATCATCGTCGTCGCCGTCATCGTCATCGTTGTCGTCGTCGTGTGGAAGGTGGCGAAAAAAGGGGGAAGAACAAAAAGCTACGAAAAAGGTAACAAAAGTGAAATGGCAAAAAAAATAGGTCGAAAAGGTTCGAAAAGTGGACTCAGACCTACCCAGACTACCTAGATAGGACGAGACGAGAAAGGACACAAGACGACGACGACGACGATGGCCGCCTCAACATCATGCTCCAGCGACCAAGACAATGCTGGCATAGCCACTGCCAACATTGTTCTCATCGGCGCCGGCTGGTGGAGTCAAGGGTGGCATCTCCCTCATCTTCATCGTAATGAGAAGGTGACCATTGCAACCATTGTCGGTGAGTTTCATAATAAATTAAGATTGATGCTCGGTCATCATTCATCATGATCCACGATCGTCATCACCATTGCATCGCGCTCTCACTCACTTCTTACTGACAAACAACTACTTTGATTCATAAATTTTCAAAAGACTCCTCGCCACATCCCAAATCCAACCTAAATCCAAATCTCGAATCGCTAGAATCGCTTGCCCAACGCTATCATTGTCCGGTGTACCATTCCCTCTCCGAAGTATTTAACGATCCATCCATCGGCCCGTACATCGATGGTGCCATCGTGTGCACACCCCACTCCACGCACTTTAGCATTGGGAAACAGTTAATCGCCGAGGGTCAACGACGATATGAAGAGGCAACAAGGAGTATTGCAGTAGCAGCAGCATCGGGCGATGATGATGGCGAAGAAAATATAACGAATGGTGTTTTCAACTATCGTCGAATGAATATCTTGATGGAAAAACCCATGACGACCAATGTCCATGAAGCCAGAGAATTGCATGATCTGCTAATGGCCCGTCGGAAACAAAACGAAGTAGACGTCGCAGCAAAAACAAAAACGACAAGCAACATGAGCAGTCCTTCTTCGGATGCAATCATCGGAGGGGGTATCGGTTGTTTCTTGGTAAATCACAGTGCCAACTATCGACCCCAGGCTCGTGCGGCACGGGAAATCATCCAATCGTCCGACAACAAGATTGGACATATCCGCCACGTTTCTGCCTTCTTCGCCTCTCCATTGTCATGGATATTCGACGACCCCAGCAACAAGGGATGGAATGAACCGGACGATGAATCCGGATCGATGCTCGGCAACGGATTTGCATGGGGTCAATCCTCGCATATATTGGCTTGGATCTACCACGTGGTTGGCCCGGATCAGTTGATCCCCACGCGCGTGTTTTGTAGCATGACCCACAGTGAAAGCACTGGAGCGGACGTCAGTCATGCCGCCACGATTATTTGTAATAATGGCGCGACATCCTTCAGTTTGTCGGGGACGAGTCTACTTCCGGGGAATGCGCATTCGGATCCTCCCGTGGCAAAGCGAATCATGATTAAAATTTTCGGTACCAGGGGGGCATTGATATATAGTGGGAATGACAGAGATTTCTCGTCGGGGACATTGGAGTATTTGCGGGGATACGTTGAAGAGGAAGAAGATGGCGATGACACCGCGGGCAAGGCGACTAATCACGTTGGTGCTGTGGAGATTCATTGTCCAGAGTTAGGATTTCAATTTGAGGAATTGGACCAAGATGGAACTGGACCTGAGAGTCTACAATGCTTCATCGATGCATGCTTGGGTTGTAATGAATTTTACGTTGGTGCTGATAGTCTTGTTGGACTCCGGAGTGTACAAACGATTGATGCAATGTATCGAAGTAATGCATCGGGTGATTGCGAGAATGTCCGGGGATAAAGCGAGATATAGCCGAACATTCGAAATGGAAATTGATGCAATTCTTTGCTCAAAACGTAAGAAAAACTTGGTCGTGATGTTGGTCGGCCTGTTTGTGCCTGAACTCATAATAAAATATGCCATGACAGCAATTAGGGGCAGCATTACTACCTAAGTGCATAAGCAGGTGACAAGTATGTGTATAACATAGAGAGCAATAACTTAGTTGACTATTCTAGAGATGATGTCAGCAAGTATCGACTTCCTGGAGGAAGATTTTTGTGCAGGTGTAGTGGAAGGTAGATTTGTCCACCATGTTTTTGAATGTCCATGGCATCCTTATACGCACTGGGATACAACAAGATATGAACGAAGAAAGAGAACCACGGAAAATGAATCAATGAAACACAGTTACAGACTTGCCTGGCATAAGCAATGGCATCTTCATCACAAAGATCAACTGAGCCGTCATCTCGTTTTGAGGCATGAGGCATCGCAGCATAATTTATACAGCTTGCCTACCATATCAGAGGCTTTCAATTGTGTAGAGAAATCACTGCCATGTGTGAAAAAGAGAAAAATTAGGGCACCTGTTACCTAATCAGGATGATCACAACATTAACTCACAGCATCAAATCCTGTGCATTACTAAGCCACTCTTTTTCCTTGTTTGATTTAAATATTGTCTTCTTGTTCACTGAACGCTGAACTTTATGTGGCAGCTCAAGTTTGTGGAGCAAGGCTCTTGCCTTTGATGTGCGCGTGTCTTTGCAATGATTTAGTTGATTTATCAGTAATTCGTCCCACAATACAAAATAATCTACCAATAAATCATCGACGAGAAACATGAGGGTACTGGGATAAGGCAAGGGGATGACACTGAAACATCAACGTTGCTTACCATCTCCATCAAGATCGCCATCTGGTTTCAATAACATGCAATAGTTGTGAGGATAAAAATCATCACAGTACATAAGCTCAGAATGTAAAGCTCTCACCTGCAATGATACACGCCAATGACTTCAACGATTGTGGGAAAATGATGGCACCAAAACCGTAACTGCATAGCATATTCCAATCATCCGCGCTCATCTTGGCTGGTTTACTCCTGACAACAGACACCATTTTTGCATCAGTGGGGGCCAGACACGGACTTCGGCTCAGAAAAATTTCTGCATGAGCTTTGCCAAAAAGAACACGGCTATTGTTGGAGTCATTGGTGTATCCAGTAATAAATACTTTATTCGGAGGAAGCGCCCCAGTCGGATCGACACACCCTTTAAGGTGAGCTAGAAAATAAGTCGGTTAGCAATCAGAGAAAGAATGCTATTTGAGTAAAACCTGTCATCTGACCAGCTGACCTCACCATGTTTCAACATCTTAGCTTTTTTAACGGACTGTGCGTATTGTTTAACATCTGCTTCATCCGCGCCAAACCCGACTAGCATCCGCTGGTACATGTCACTCAGAGGCTTTTTGTTGGATGATGATATCCAGCTTTCTTGAGCATCAGCCTCAGGATCCAAAAAGCGCCCTAGCTGCGTATTTTCTTGACTTGGAAACACATTTTTGATGATAAGCGCCACATAGCCTCCGTTGCATATTTGACTTAAAGGGGCCTTTAACATACTCATCGGTACTTGAATACGGGAGATCCCTTGCTTTTTCAGCAGCATGCCCTTTGCCATGCCAAGTTTTGGTCCAAGAAGGCGGACTTGCATGGAATCAAACTGGTTCTTAAATTGATCAAAGAAACCATCAGGAAAGAATCCACAGCCTACCACACAAAGGCTGCATGAGCGCACTCTCAAAAGAAACACAATGCTCGAACAAACCAACTCACCCTCGTGTCCTTTTTCATCAATCACCTCTATATCACTAGACTTAATGTACAAAACATTTTTAGCCTCACTTTGGAGATGCCCTGCACATATAGGGATGAATTACCATCGACAAGGTCAGACAGTATGTAAGTAATGTACCCAGTCATTTCATATCCTCACCAAGCCTGGCAACAGCTTTTTCCGGAGACAAGGATGAGAAGGAACACAATTTTTCAAGCTCGGTTTCAAGGCTGTCAACCCCGATGTATAGCAATTCAACAGTTTTATCCTTAGGGATAAACTTCCCTTTCCCACCACCTCCACCCTTTTCATTGTTCACCTTTGCAGAGGCAAGAAAATAGTTTGCTCCATTCTATGTTCAGCAACAAGGTAAATACAACTGAGACTGTCATAATTGAAGTCAGAACTGTCATTCATTTGGATCTAACTACTCACGTAAGTCACAGTTTTTTGGGGGGGTTTATTCTCGCGAAGGCTCTTTTCAATGAGGAGGATTCGATTTGGAAAGCAATGACAAAAAAACGATACATTGTTGGTAGCCGCCAGACAAACCAATTTGTTTTGATCGCAATTCAGGCCGCCATCAGGATATAGTTTAGAATACGACTGAAAAGGAGAGGCTAGAAAGTGAGCTCCATGAACCTCGTCGCCGCTGAACTTGACAATGGACTTGGAAACTGATCGTCGTTTGCACTTGTTGCTAATAGTAGCCGTGTCTCGCCTATTGCTGCACGCTGATGCTCCATTCATCCCCTTGAGCGTGGTCGAACTGCCCTCTGGGGCAGCATACCTCTTTTCCTTGCACTGCCTTAGTTCACACTGTTTCCCACCACGCTTTGCTGCACCACCAAAGCGCACCTTGGTCCTACAGGCTGCACATTTCCCACAAGCATCAGTTCTCAAGCAAGCCTTGCATTCTCCACAGCGTTGTTTCCTCTTGAACAAGCCAGCTGAACACTTGCAGCACCTCAAATCCCCTTCTGGGATTTTGTGGAGCTTGGGAATATGACAATCCATATGGAAAGCCTTGGGGCAGTAATCACAAAGGACTAGATCTGCAAGAATTATGCACGAAAACACGAAAACCAGTGAGCGATACATGGCGCTGAAGTGTTGTGGGATTGAACCGTCAACCTACCTCCACCATCATCACAGATATAACATAATTCATCACTTTCACATGTCTTGCTTCTTGATTGTGGATCATGATGTTTTGAACCCGCGACAATTGTGCCTCGTCCATTTCTTGGCTGTGGTACTAAGGATTTGGTCGAATTTGAGCGCTGCTTTGGTGTCTTGTCTTCATGTTTCATGCGCTTGCTTGCACCTCCAGAGTACTTCTTGCAAGAATCATGCTGCTTCTTTGACAAACAAGTAGTGCATTTTCCACTCTTTAGATGAGTGTTGTAATTTTGTGGAGATACAACAATTGAACTCATTCTTTCCATTGCGTAACATTGCTTCCTGTACTCTTCCCAAGCCTTGAACTCGTCAAATTGAAATGTTTTCCTCAAACATTCAAACTTGCAGGCTGCAGTGTGCCTCTTGAACTCAATCTGTCTTATTGGAGATATCCAATGGCAGCGAGTCACACCACTTGCATAAACATGCTTTGATAACCATCCTACACCCGGAGGATCCTTCCTTTTTTTTTCCACTGAGGTGGACTTGGTTGCATCATTGTTGGCATTTTTGAGGGATGTACGAGTTGCAATTGTTCCTCTTGCATATCCTTGTCTTGCTTTTGGTACTTTTCTAATCCTTGGGTAAGCATCGTAGTCTTGCGGAGAAACAACACTTAAACCCCTAGAGTTATATCGCTTTCTATATGCTTCCCATGCCTTGAACTCATCGGAGTCAAAATTTCTCCTCAGCTTTTCAAACTTGCAGGCCGCAGTGTGCCTCTTGAACTCAATCTGTCTTTTTGGAGATATCCAATGACAGCGATTAGTACCACTCTCATAAACATATTTCGATGACCATCCCAGACCAGGAGGATCCCTTGCTTGATTAGGGATTAAGTTTTTTTTCAATGTTGTCAACTTGGTCATTGCATCTTTGTTGGCACTATTCAGGGACGTATGAGCTGCAGTTGCTTCTCTCGAATATCCTTGACTTTCTCTTGGTAATTTTCCACAGGGTGGAGGAGCATCATAGATTTGCGGAGATACAACACGTGATTTATTTCCCTTCTTATTGCAAAATTCCCTGTATTCTAACCATGCATTGAACTCATCAGCGCCAAATTCACACCTCATACGTTCAAACACACAAGCTGCAGAGTGAAGTCGGAACTCGATATGCCTCATTGGAGATATCCAATGAAAAACAAATTGACCATACTCATAAACACGCTTTGGTGTCCATTCTGGGCCAGGTGGTGAATGAATCTTGCACAAAGGGGACGTTGTACCTCTATGTGCAAGGCCTTCAGCAACTGGAGAGGTGGCAGTCATCGATCCCCTGCTGCTTCTTCTGGGAGTGAAAGCGGCCGGCGATGGTGAAGTCACAGCATTATTTGCTTCTGTAGACACAAAAGGAACTGTCGAATCAATGTTGGGCTTAATGATCTGATACTCTTCCCAAGCCAGGTCCTCATCATATCCTAAGTGGTTCCGCAATTCTTCAAATTGGAATGCTTCTTGGAGGTTTGAAAACGGAATTTTTTTCGCTGGAGACATCCATGTTCGGCAGAATGCTTCATCCAGTTTGCAAATCCAACCTTCCCCAGGAGAAATATCAATAACTGTTGGCTCGGACACAAGCTCTGGCTCAGGTGTTAGTACTTCTGAGTAGAGAGTATTTCTCCTGGCAAACTCATCACAAGTACCACTATCAGCAGTACCATTTCTGCCGTTGTCAGTACTCTTGCTCGTATCACCACACAATCCCAAGCCGGCCACTCGTGCCTCACTTCGTTGAATTATCTGCAGTTGGGGGGGCTCCCAATCTGATGGGTCCTTGGTGTCAGTGTTGGGGTGGAGAGATGCTATGAGCATTGCCCAATTGAGAGCTGTTGTTGTTGTTGTTGTTGCTGCAGTCTGTTGGGCAGGGTGGTTGGTAGTGGCTTTGGCCTGGTGGTGAGATTGGGACATGGTGTTGTTGACACTCTCATCATAGCTGCCTCCACTGTCCCAGTCTTCTTCGCTGCTGCTGGAATAATTACAGAAGTACTCATTCCAGGTTGATGCCACTGCTGCGGCGTCAGACTCCTCCAGAATGCCTCCCCCCACCAACCCAATTTGGATTTCGTTGCTGCAGGCCATTTTATTGTTATGCCGCTGATACGATGCCGATGATGATGGGCGATAGATGTGATGGTACAAATAAAATAGTTGAAGAAAGAAGTAGGTAGTCTACTCTCTGAACAACAACAATAAAAAATCGTATCTTTTCCCGCCAAACATTAATTCCATTCACATTATCTAGAGATAGAGGATGTTCTGCTCTTCTATTCTTACCTTTCTATCCTCTGCCACCTCATCTGACTTGGTATGTTCACACAGTTAATCGCCGAGGGTCAACGACAATATGAAGAGGCAGCGAGGATTATTGCAACAGCAGCAGCAGCATCGGGCGATGATGATGGTGAAGAAAATACAACGAATGGTGTTTTCAACAATCGTCGAATGAATATCTTGATGGAGCTTGGATATTGTGGGGCTGTGTTGAAGGTAGAAGATAACGATGACACTGGGTGCAAGGCGAATAATCACATTGGCGCTGTGGAGATTCATTGTCCAGAGTTGGGATTTTAATTTGAGGAATCGGACCAAGATGGAACTAGACCCGAGAGTCTGCAATGCTTCATCGATGCATGCTTGGGTTGTAATGAATTTTAC